>PVHY01000634.1:0-30825 GCA_004024945.1 Uropsilus gracilis | reverse complement strand
GCCCCGGCCGCTTCATAGGCTGAAGCTTACAAGCACGAGCCACTGTGCCCGGCCTTATGGTTCCCATAAATGTTACAAGCTCATGTCCTACCTCTGGGGGATGGTTTGCCACCTCTTTTCAAAGTAAGGTTCAAGGGAAAATATCATTATGTGTCTCAATAGTTTTGTGGTCTGCTGGCAACAACTACTCTGTATATATGTATGATGAAGACAGAAGTGATGGAATTCTTAATAATAAAATTATCATCATTTTAAGTAAAGTTGTTCAATGACTGACAGACTTGAAGAAAACAGTTATCTGGATTCATGACACTGTCGCCTTGCAGGCGTCTTCTTCTTGAGACAGTTATTTTGTCTGAAAAAGCGACATTTTTGTTTCTGTTTCTTTTTTTTTAATGATTTCTATGGTTAATTTCTACCCTGTGTGTACCCTGACTTACATTTGCAGGGGAGAATCTTCTTTACCTTGCCTTGTAGGGAAGAAAAATTAATGTTAATGAAAAGGAACATTGAATTTGTTGCCAATGGCCTGTTCACCAATGAATATCAGGATGTTTGTCTACTTTTCTATTTCTTCAGTTGTCATTTCTGTCACAGATGTGATGAGGGGGCAAGGAATACTTGCTGCAGTCAGGTGCTGGGGCCCCCAGGACACTGCTGGGTGATGCTTGATGTTACCTGACCAGCCTCATGGAGGTCTCACCTTCAGAGGTAGCTCTTGCCAGCCCATTTATTCACCTGGCAAATCCAAGGTGACATTTCTTTTTACAATAAAAATGACTCCAACACTGTGAATACCTTTTAATATGTTTGAATTTAATCATCTATTTAATTAAACAAAATCAAATGAATAGCAGTGTTTATGGTTTTGAGAAACAGAAAATTCTTATCTTTCCATTTCATTTATTTTTGGTTGCAGGACTTCAGATGGTGGCAAAGTCGTGGGCACCATAGAAGTCTGCGTTGTGAAGATGGGGGAGATTGAGGATGGGGAAGCTGACCACATCACGGCAGATGTTCAGGGACAAAAGGTAGGGCTTTGGCATCTCACTGCACAGGTGTCTTTAGATGCCTGAGCCACCTACTCTGTGGGGTATAAAAATCTCTTTATTCCAAAGCTAACAAGAAGCCAGAATTTGCCCTGGAGTTCTGTGAGTGCACTGCCCCCTCAGAACCAGGGACCCACAAACACTTTCCTCCTCACCGTGGCACCATGCTGACTTGTTTGCTCTCTGTTGGAATGAAGGTTTGGTCACTTGTATCTTGTCATAGCAAGATGCTCAGAAGATTCTGGAAGGGCTGTTGTCAAAAGTAACCGCTGTTCTACTCTCAAAACCCTCTTTGGAAGAGATGCAAGTTGAATTTGCATTTCACCTTCTGTGAAGTAGGCATCTTATGTGCCTTAGGAAATTATAGAGAGAGGCGGGCAGCTCTGAGGGGAGCTTGAACAGCTGGAGATGAGGGGGTGCCCTGGAAGCCAGGATAAGGACCCCAGTACCTCTCACTGTGTGCCTAGCATGCCTAGTTCTGTTTTCTAAGAAAGAGAAACATCCTGAAATGTCTTGGTCTTATTTCCTGTGTGAGTAATGCTGCTGTTGCCTGCATCATGGAGACACAGGGGAGAGGCCTAAGAACTGCTGGCAGTTTTCGTCAGGAAAATGCATTGTGTCTACACAATAATTCTCTCCCTATGAGTCTTTGCAGTGAGGCCTGTGACTTATATTCTGACCCAGCTCTGACCCTTATCTGGGAACATGTCTGGGAGCATGTTAGGAAACATTTCCATGAGAGATGATGCTTATCTCACATCTCATACAAATGCTTTATTTCATCCAAGAACCTGACTGCCTTTCAAAACCATGCAGTTCTGGCCCCAGAATCAAAGCTTTTTTCTGCAACCCCAAACTTGGTCTCCTCCTGCTCCCTTCCTGCCCCCTGGAGACCTATCACAGGTCAGGAAAATATTCCATGGAGGCTTGTTGTGTGAATTCCACTGCTGGAAAGTACTAGGGCCTTTGTGGTGATGTTTTGCAGCAGATCCTAGTAAGTTGTATCTTCAAATCTCCCTCCAACTTGAAGGCATCCCTGCAGATGCATCCCTTCATCTGATCCCTGTCTCCTTAGGAGCTCTGCATGAGACCACCTGAGTTTGTGTGGAGAGTAAGAGAGTTTTACCTGGAGACCAAGCAGGGGACCAAGAGGAGAAACAGACAAATGGTCCTGCATGGGTCTGCAGCAGCCTCTGGACGTCAGAGGCGAGGGTCTGCCATGTCTGATGAGTGCCATTTCCTGCTTCTGAGCCACAGGCAGCATCTTCTCTCCTCTCCTGAGAGCTCCCCACCACTTGCCTCTGTTACCATGTTGCTGTCACGAGGTGGTACCAGCTGAGTCATGTTCTTTTCATAAATGGAGAACTTGACACCCAGGACCAGGTGCTGCCAAAGCCCTGCATAGCATTTCTGACTTCATAATCTGCACTTAAAGAGGCTAAACTGAGCTGCTCTAGAAATAAGAGGGGATCAGGCCAGCATGTACTGTGCTCAGGTTGTAAGTCCATTAAAATGGAAAAGACACCAACACTATTGCCACTGCCCCTGTCCTGTCTGGATTTGAAGCAAACCTTGGCTGTTTGCAATCTTTCTATAAAGTGACCATCCACTCTTTTATAAAGTGACCATCCACTCTCCAGGCAGGTTTAGGAATACTCCTGATCGAAGGAGGAACTGTAGTAAGGTCTCCTGTGCATGCTGTTTGCAGGAGTTATGTGGAAATACCTTCATCTTGGTGTTTTTCAAAGTGTGGTCAGAACTTTCTGGCTGGTGAGAAACACAGGTGCTAAATCAAAATCTCTGTGAAGTATATTGCCACAATCCCCAACGAATGCTGACTGAGGTCCTGCAGTGGGTGAATGACCAAAGCACGTGGAAAGAGGAGGTCCCTGAAGTAGAGGTTACCTTACCATGGTGCCCCTCGCTGGTCTGCAAGAATGGGGGGGCAAGCATGGAAGCACTCTTAGCCTCGGTCTGACATGTGAGGAACAGTGTTGGCAGGCATGTGTGTGGAAGTAGAGGGAAGGTGGTGGGAGATTGCTACCTGGGTGAGTCAGCTCGAGCTGCCATATTAGAATACCAGTTTAAACCACAAGCATTTATTCTCTCACAGTTCAGGAATGCCAGTCGGTTCCAGTTCCAGGTGCCAGGCAGCAGCAGACGCTTTGGTGTCCTCACACGGCCTTTCCTCCACTCATAGCCACAGAGAAACCAGGCAGCTGTGGTGTCTCTCCCTTCTCAGGATTTTGACCCATTCTGTGGCTGCATTTCACCCTCCTTGCCTCCAGGAAGGTTCAGTCTCTACAGACAGGCTGGGAATCAGATGCCAACCGGGGGATTTAAGGGAATACGAGTCATTTCATCACAACACCCCTGACAGAAAAACACAACATTTTAATCTTGAATCCCCTATCGCCTCCAGAGGATGGAATATGGAAATAAATGTCTCACAGACATTAACTTAATTGTTTCCTCAAATCCTATTATTCTCATCAAGAGAAGATTGTTCAGAGGGTCACTCACCATATTAGACTTTCATTAAACTTTCATGAATTCAAACCGAGGAACAGAAGACAACATCTTAGAGACATAGTAAAGTAGGAAGAACAATTCACGTGAGAAAGGCTAACATTATTCTTTTAAAAGCTAACATTTTAGGTGAAATATTGTATTTTGTATTTGCTTTTTGCCCTCCGTTCTCATTTAAAAAAAAGAACAACAACAACAAAAAAGAAAAACAAGAACAACAAAGAACAACAACAAAAAAACAAGAGTCACCTTTGACTCACAGATGAGATGTCAACAAATCCTGTTGATTCTGCCTTTTCCATCAATCTAGAAGCCAAGTTTTGTGGCCCCTTCACTGTTACTGACTTTGTAAGTCATCTGAATTTTATAGCAGTTTCCTGGGTGTCTCCGGATCCCCTCCTGCCAGCACCCCCACCCCTCCACCATCAAAGTCTGTTCTCAGCAGAGCAATTATGAAACTGTAGCTCAGAACATGTCATTCTGCCAGCAGTTCCTCAGTTCCCTGCAGGTGTAATCCTGCAGTGAATGGCCTTGGAATCTCTAGGACTTTGGCCCCTGGGACCTTTTGCACCTCCTCCTCTCCACTCCCCATTCTCACTCACCTCCTCTGGTCGCATGATCTTCCTGCTACTCTGCAAATGGTGCCAGGGCATTTCCAGCTCAAGTCCATGCACCTCATGATTCAGTCTCCCCTGGCAGCATCTCCCCAGGCAGCTGTGTGCTATCCCCCTCCCTTCTTGTTCACTATGTGGAATGTCACCCTCTCCCTGAAGCCTTCTTAATACCACATCAAAAATAACAATGTTATTTTTAATAACAAAGACCCAAATCTTTCCCCTTTTCTGAATTATTAGTAGGAGCCATCTCTGTTCAATATCTTATTTTATTTATTAGTTTAGTGTTTATTTCCCTTTTTGGAATTAAATTTAAAGAGAAAATGATGTGTCTATTCTTCAATTCTTCATATCCCTCTCTTCTTCATTTATCTCTCTGATGCCTAGAACAGAACTTAACATGGAGAAAAAGGAATAAATGAATCTATATGACTTCAAAGAAATATGATCCAATTTTTTTTTAAATAAAATTCTCTTCAAAAGGAAGATATTTGTGCAAGCTGTTGCACCAACTGGTCATCCAGTGAATGTGAACTATGCTAAAGATGGGAAAAGGAATGTATTATTATGAAACAAAGAGGGAGAAGCTAAAACAAGAAAATCTGTGCAGTCAATAGTTTGGGAAAAGAAAGTGAAGTCCACAGACCCCACCCTGCTAGCATCCCCACGACCTGCTGCCCTGCTCCTTTTGTTGTGGCCCCGTCCTCTGGAAGGGTGACTTAAATGAATTTTCTTCAGATGTGATCACAGACAAGGGCACATCCTTGGGTTGTTAAGTTTCTTCTCTACAGGCCCTATTTCATATTTGCCCTGGATAGAAATGGATAGCAGTGGTATGACTGACTTCCTTGCTGCAAAGGGTGTTTGCAGGCAAGAAATATTCTTCATTTATTGAACAAATAATCCTGTTTCTGGGTTCCGGGTTTTTCAACTGGATTCTGTGTATTGATCAATAAACCAAATAAACACAGATGTTGCCTCCAGGGGAAGGAAACAATTAAGAAGACAACAAGATATTGTTGTTCAGGTAGGGTTATAGGATGTAGAAAAATACAAGACAGGGTGAAAAAAATAAGACATGTTGGACTGTGGTCATTTCGTACTGAAAGGTCAATGATGAAGTTACTGGTATTTGTGATATTTCAGCTAAATATTTGACATTTGAGCTAATGTGATATTTGAGCTAAAACGTGAAGGAAATAAGGGAATAAGACAGGCTATATCTGAGTGGAACAAGGCTTCCAGCCTGAATGTAGAACAAGAGCAAAGGGCCTGAGTTGAGAGCAGGCTAGTGGTGAGGAAAGAGCAGTGAGGAGACTGAGGGGTGGAACTGAGGGGCATGGTGGAAAGTGGGAGGAGTTGGGGGAGGGGTTCATGGAGCAGGCAAGATAGACCCTTCATCTAGGAGTGAAGCCAGCCAGGAGTTTTGACTTGATTCAATGCAAGTTTTAGGAGGGCCATTCTAGCCATTATGTTGAGCATAGCCTGAATGAAGGGAAGGATGGAAGGCTGGGATTTGATTCAGAGGTAATTGCACAGATTATGGTAGAAGTGAAGGTGAGCTGGGCTAAAGCAATACTGGGAAAGCAAAAATGCAATCAGATTCTAGAATGGGCCAGTTGGAGAAGAGAACTGCTGTTTATTACAGTAAACACATGGCGAACAGGAGCTATTATTGAGAAGTCCAGTTTGAAATTTCTCTTAGACATCCAGTTGTATACATCTATCCAAAGCAGTGGAAGTTTGGGTCTGGAATTTAGGAGCAATTGTCAAACTAGAGTTATATTTGTGCATCATCATATGGTATATTAATGGCATTTAAACCACAAGACTGAACAAGATTACCAAGGCACAGTGATTTTCATATTTTACACCCTTAAGATTTATATCTTTAAGGATTTTACCTATCATAATCAAGATTTCACTTATTTGGAGTATACTTATAGACACGATTGTATTAGAAGTTAAAACACAAAGTGTTTACAACAAAAGCACACATAAGGGCACACATATTGGCTGTCAAATGATTGTCATGTAACTGCTGGGAGTCAAATACTTGCTTCTAAGAGAAAGGGGGGGGGAAGGCAAATAATGTTATAGTATTATTATGGAACTCATTTTGTCTTTGCACTGTGCTTAATGCTACAGAAGACACAAAGACAAGAGTTGTCAAATTGCCCAAAACCCAAGAACCATGATGTAGGGGCTAACCTATTAGATAGGAAAGAGATTTGCTAAGAAGTGTTGATGTCTGATGGATTCCTGCAGAGTTTTATGATCATTCTTCTTAAAATCTGGCAATTTTTCTGGCCCAGTACATAGTGAATAGATATGTTAGTTGATATTCAAAGTAATCAAGTTCCAAGAATATCATTATCTTATATATTTTCTTCTTGACTACATGTACCATGAAATGATAGATCTTAAAGGTTTCCTTAAAATCAGTAGACTTGTGTTATTCCTACCCAGAGTCAGAGAGGTGAAATTATCACATTGAGTGCACACACTATACAAGTGTGTTACTAAGGTTACAAATTTTCATTACAATCATAATAATGGTAGTGACTATATCCAGGAGATATAGTTTGAGCCTCCTGAAGCACTGACCCCATGTCATTTAAATCTCTGCAGCATCTAGAACAGTGTAAAAATGGTTCTGGGGTCAATTGTGAAAACAAGTCCAATAAAATAAGCTAAAGAAATAAGAAATCTGGTTCTTGGCATAAAAAAAAAAAAAAAACAGATTTTAATCTTAGTAGTCACAGAAGATACAGCCTAGAGACAGTCCAAGAAAATAATAGTCTAAATGAGAAACTCTTAGTTAATTTAGTAAATGTTTATTATTTTAGGACATTTTAAATACCAGTCCTTAAAATATTATAAAATTGTAAAATCATAATTAGATTGAAATTGTCCTAAATGTCTGCTTTCCAGTATACAGGGAAGATGTGAATATAGGACGGTCCTAGTTCTGTATCCATTTGGTGAAATAATGCAGGTTATTGTCAGGAAACATAAAGTCATTTTTGCTTATGAAGAGGTAGGGCAGACCTCACTGAAGGAGGCAACTTCTTGGAAGAGTAACTTAATCTCAATGAGTTACAGCTTCTTCACTGAATAAATCATTACTGTAAGTTTAACTGTAGCAGATGATCCTTCCTGGGAAGGAAGATGGTCAGTTACTACTTACCTTGTGATAATGTGCCAGAGACAAATCACAGAAGAAATAGAAGGTTCATCTGAGAATATCAAATCTGAGTAAACAGTAAATAACCACGGTATATTCTAGAGCAGGATACTGAGGTGATGATGAAAATGTTTATTTTAACAGCCCTATATATAGATGGAAGGGCATAGAGAAAATATGGGAATAGAGAAATTATGAGAAAAATAAATACTTTTAATGTGTCTAAGCATCAATGTATGTGGCTCTAGTGACTTAAGAAGTGCCTTTCTTAAAGAGTGCTAGCGTTAGATCACCTCTGACTCAGAAAGCTAACTCAGAGAACATTAAATTTGAAACATTGCTTGTATTTATTTATGATTTCAGTAAACCTGGTCCGCAACACTAGCACTAAAGGAATTATGTGAAAATGTATTTTTCCCTATGAAGACATTTCTTGAGTAATATGCACGTTTTGATAGAATAAGTAGTGGCCTTTTTGGATAGAGACAGTAGCATTTATACCAATGTATAAATTATTTGTAAATGAAAATCTCTGTGGGTCATGTGGATTCCATCATTCACTGTGACCTCATTGGCCATGATCTCAGAGGAGCTGGAGGAGTGGCTGGAGGAAAGGGGAAGAGGGAGACAGAGCTGGGACATTAAGGAAATGGCCCATACAATTCTGATAGGCCTTCCTGGAGAAGTGTTCTGAGCCACTGCTGGGCTGTCACAGCTGTTTCCCTTAGCATTTCTCAAATGAAGAATGTTCTGAATTTTTCCATTTGTTTTTATTTGCATTTATTTGTTTTTTTTCGATATATTTGCTCTGAAAAGCTAATCTCCTCCTCTCCACTTGTCCAGCCTTTTATTCATGTATTTATTTATTCATTGATTAAAGATAGAAGGAAACATATTTGAAGAGACAGATGTTAGCATCTGTCTGTGTAAAAACAAAGCTCTTGTCAACCCCCTGTGGGTCAGGATAACTTCACTTCCTCTGTTAGAGTTTCATAGGAAGCTGGGGGGAGGTTCCCAGGCTTCCCGCTATCCACTGCACAGCACATACACACAGAATGCAGTGATACACGCTTCCAGGTTTCTTTGTGCTTTCTATCCAGAGAAGTCTTCACTCGGTAAAGGTTCATGAAATGGATGAAGAGATTCATAATCTCTGGAGTAGCTTATTTATCTATTGCTGAAGCAATCGAGCCATTTATAAGTTAGAGATCAGCTTATGTACAAATGGCCTTCATATTTCATGAGGAAGTGTTTGCATCGTTTTGCTGGATTGAAAAAAAATCATTTTTCCCTGTATGATTAGATGCAACAACATATTGTGTCTTTAAAGTTATATTTACCTATGAAAACAACCCAATTCCCTCAAACTGATGAATGGTTAAAAAAGATGTGGTATATTTACACAATGGAATATTATTCTGCAATCAAAACCTACAAATAGGAGATATTTGTGATAACATGCATGGACCTAGAGGGAATCATATTAGCAGAAATAAGTCAAAAAGAAAAAGTCAGAGACCATACCATTTCACTTATAGATGGGATATCGTAATAACAAACAAAAGACCAGGACAAACCCAAAAATAAGCTGACAGAGGAGCTGGGGCAGGCTGCTACAAAAGGCATGGGTGGGGCAGAAATTGGGTAAGGGAGGAGCACAGAATGATGGAGAAAAAGGCTCTTGGGATGTATCAGGTGGAAGGAGAACCCCAGGGAGTGTCATAGTGTAAAAAAAAGTATATATATATATATATATATATATACTTATATATATATATATATACTTATATATATACTTATATATATATATAAGTATATATATACTTATATATATATATGATATATATATGATATATATATGCATGCACACACATATATATACTTATATACAATATATATACTTAAATGCATGTATATTTAAACAAAATGATTAAACATAAAAATAAAAAATAAATTATGACTATATCAATGAAAAAAAGTTTTCTTACTAAGAGTCTAGAAATAATATACTTTTTGTTAACCCAAAATCACCTCAGGTGAAAGAAATAAACTACCTCCTTAAGTGTGATTTTCTAGTCTGGAGCCCTGTTGCTAGCAAATCTTTTCTACTTTTTCTTTCTTCCCTAAGCAGTCTTTAACTGAAATGAAATGTACAATTCTTTAATTCAGTCCTATCTTACATAAGTGTTGTAAACACGTTCATCAAGCCACATAGTAAAGGTCAAGCTGAAAATAATTTTACAAAAATACTTTGTTCAAAACTTTTTGAAGTCATGCACAGTCTTGCAAGTAAAGGAGCTTCATTTCTTATCTTGATTGTTTCAAATTTTTTTTTGTTTTAATGGAGGTAACATTCCAATATGCTTTATTTCCTTCTCTCTTAGTGCGCCCTGGTGTGTGAGTGTACGGCTCCGGAGAGTGGGAGAGGGAAAGATAACTTACCTTTTTTGAGCTCAGGTATGTACTTCATTTTGGAAATGTACTTATCCTGTGTTAGATGTTCATTGGATCACAAATTTTATAAGATTTTATAAGATTCAACATTCATTTGTGATAAAATTGTTCAAAACATGGGGGCAGATAGAACAGACTGCAACATAACGAGGACCCTACATGACAAACCCACTGCCAACATCATTCTCAACAGTAAAAATCTGAAAACTTTTCCACTAAGATCTGGCACAAGACAACCTTGGGGAGTGCAATGATGTAATGTGTGTATATATACTTACACATATATGCATATATGTATATATACATATATGTATTTATAACTATATGTATATGTATATAATTCATATATAGGATATATATGGCCCACAGGAGGTTGACAAAAGCTCTGTTTTCACACAGACAGAGGCCAACATCTGTCTCTTCAAATAAATTCCCTTCTATCTTTAACCAATGAATAAACAAATACATGAATAAAAATATATTTAAATAAATATATAGTACATTGATGTAATAATGCAACTATATAATATATATACATACATACACATATATATGCTTATATGCAAGAATACGTAAACAAAATGATTAATTAAAAATAAAATAAATTATTATATCAATTATACCATTATATCAATAAAACAAAGTTCTCTTTACTAAATGTCTAGGAAATAATCTACTTTTTGTTAATCCAAAATCATCTCAGGTGAAAGAAATAAACTATACCCAATTTCACCATTATTACTCAACATATTATTAGAAGTCCTGGCCAGAACAGTTAGACCAGAGAAAGATATAAAAGGAATCCAAATTGGGCAAGAAGAAGTAAAACTCTCACCTTGTCAATGACATGATAACACACAACACACACACACACACAACCTTAAAGACCTCACTAAACATCTAATTAGAAAAATAAATGAGTTCAGTCAAGTGGCAAGTTATAAAATCGATTTATAAAAATCAGTTGCGTTTCTATATGAATATCAATTTCATTTTCTTTAAGCTCAATGCTGGACCTGGGTAGAGTTCTCACAGAATTACTGGTGGATACTTAGTAGATAAAATGGCTCTGGTACCTTGTTAGGAAGTGGGCACAGGCTTCACAATACCATATATAAAAAAATATATAAGAAATACCATAGCTCTATGTCAAACCAAACAAATTCTCTTGCTACTGGGGGCATTGTATCTACAACAAACACATAAGAGGATGGTATGAGCACTTAATTAATTCAGCTTTCTAGCACAAAATCAAATTGTTAGAGCAATAGATACAGGAATTCAGTAGAAAAAGTTCTTGCCTCTACATACCCCTGAGTGTCTTTGTCTACACTAGATTACTCATAGTCATATATTTTCATTTCAACACAGCACCAAGCAGCAATATTTTCTTACATGATGATTTTGTGAGTAAACTTGAGGCATAAGGTATAGTTAAAATACATATGCAACTATTTTTGAATTATAATACAAACTATCAGCCATTAGTTTAGTAATAGTAAATAATGACTACTTTGTTGATAGGAAATAGGTCAGATGCCTTAATTGCCTCAAGTTATCAGATCCTCTGACATTTATTATGTTATATGTCATCCCATTTTACAGATGACAATCATTCAAGGTTACCTACTCTAACAAATAGCAGACAGTAAATGCAGAATTTAAACCCAGTTTTGATCCTTTGGCCGTTGTTCTGAATTACGGAGCTGTGCTCTTATATGAAAAGTCATTAATTAACAAACTGGTGAACTTAGCATCAGCCTTAATACTTTTTCAACTGTTACATAAATAGCATAATAATCAGATTAATGACTTCAAAGACACACTATCTCATCATTCCAAAAGTATTAGATTTCCCTGCAGAAAGCCACTGAAAAAAGGAACAGGAAGACAGTCTATTGATTGTGTTTATATGGACAAAGAACTTTAGATAAGATTTAGCAACAAAACCACCCGCTGATATAGAACGAAGAGTAGAGCAAAGAAATTCAGCTGTGTTTTTGTCTATGATCAGATGCCGATTTGTTTTTAGTTTATTAAGGATGTAATGCTGGATCGGATGTACATTTAAGCAGTTAGGTCAGTCTTGGACCATAACAGTAACTGATATACTATTAGCATGGTTAAAATGTCTAAAGTATTCTCACAGGGTCTTCTCATATCTACTTTTCCATCAAAAAAAAAAAAAGAAGTTATCAATCCTTTAGTTCTTTAATATGTATCCTCATAATATATTTAACTTATTTGAATAGGTTATCTTAATACTTGATATTTAGAAATAAAATTGAGATACTACATTCATACTCATTACAGTTTGAATGGGTCAGGTGATTTCCCACATCATCTCTACTATAATTATAAGATAATTTTAATATTCACTGTGACCCCTGTAGGGTTTTATGCTCACAAAACAAAATGTCATTTTATATGCTGATTGATTTAATATACATTTCAAAGATATGGAGGAAAGTGGCTCCCAAGTAAGGAAATACTTTCTAAAGGAAGAAAAGGCAGAGGGAGCTTAGTGAGAAATAAATCTGTACTTCCTAATATGTGTGCCATAAAATCTGCAAGTCATGAGTTTGGAACATGTGCTGACTCTTCCAGATCACTAGGGAGCTGTGCTGTTCCTAATGTTAACTTGTTCAGTGACAAGCAGCTGGTGTGTGGAATTGATAGAAGCAGCTCATTCTGCAATACCCTACTTTAGAGGGGTGAAAGATATCTGTCTCCTTATGTGGAGGTCACGTTTTTGATGATGCTACTCTGTTTACTTCCAAAGATATGTCCTTAGTCTTAACACCCATAACCTGATATATTTTCTTCAAGCTTTTTTTGATTTAAGGAAAAATAAGATGAAATGATAGTCAAGTATTATAAAATCTTGATTGGAAACTGTTATTTATTATAACTATGTTATAATGTTTCTGCTCAAAATGTAAAATTGCCTTTTGTAGAGAAATGCATGATTTGGTCTGTGTCCTTGTTCTACTTCTTGATCTCCCTTTCGAAACTCGGCAACCTTGGAATTAATCCATTATACTCCCGTGTGACTTTTTTTTTTTTCAATCTGTATGCAAAAGGAGAGCTATTGACATTCCTCTGAAGTCTTTGTATTTATGTGTTATATGGAACTCACCAGCTGAAGTGAGTTATGAAGTACTTGTTGAGTGAGGAAGAGATTGTCATATCTCACAGAAGCTCTTCTGTTTTCTATTTATATCTCTTGGAGTTCAGCTGATCATTCAGGAAATTCACTCCTCTGTTTTAGGACTAAGAAGGGAAAGCTCTTGTCTCTAAGGTCTCACGTTTTTCCTGCCCTAAGCGCCTTGTACATTGAATATACACGTTGAGAGTCTGGAGCCTGAAAGGAGGAGAGAGAATTTGAGGAGAGGGTAGGATTTGCAATTGCATAAGATAGAGAAGTAGCCTAACACTGGGAAACAATTCCTTTTAGGGGTTGAAGTTTACATTCTCTGAGAAAGCACAAGCTAGAAGATAAGGTATGTCTAGAAATAGGAAGGTATCATTTAGTTTGACTTGCTATTTAAGCTCATGGACTAAAACTGTTAGAACGGCATAGTTTGACCGAATTGCTTATTTGTTTAAGCAAAATGGTGATCAGGGAGCACAGAAGTATGTGTTACTGAAGGGAATGTGAGGAGGGAAATTGAACAGAGAGAGGTGCAGATAGTCAGCCTTGGAGGGCCTGTTCAGGTACAGCCCGAGGCACCTTGTCAGTCACTGGACAATATCAAGTAGCTCTTAGGCTGTTATGATAAGATCACAGGACAAGCTGTCAGGAGAACTGGCGTCACCCCTGGGGTCTGTCCACCAGAAAGAAGGGTGACCTTGACAGACTGCTCAGCCCTCGGGACACTATTTCTTTGAAAATGAACAAATTAACCTGGGTCATCTTTGACTTCTTTTTGATTCTCAAAGTTTTGAAGTTGATAGATAGGGCAGGACTTAGCTTTTGCTGTATGTTCTATTCTTTTAAAGAACTACTTTATACAAGTGTCCATTTTGACTAGTTTCCTATGGAGCTGGATATCATCTCCCTGCTGTTGACAGTCATTTTCCTCAAACCTAATTGTACCTAACATAAATAAGTAGTACTTTTTTAGAGGTTTGTCAGGAAGATGGTTTTCTGCAGATATTGGAAGGCTCTCTATTCCCTATAAAAGTAGCTAGTTGCCCACAGACCCCTATATCATCTGCTAAATTTGAGGAACTAACAGACTCTTTCGCAAAGTTTCCTGTTCTCTTTAGATTTTGAGTGAGTGTCCCCTCTCAAAAAGCATGAGACCTGATATTTCATTTTCCTTGGTTGAGTTTTCTACTTTTTGAGTCATGAAATTATCTTCATATTCCTTGAAGACCACTTCTGGGCTGCCCATGCTACATCGCCATGCCTGTCATGTTCACAGAAGGTTTGTCTGGCAGCACTAAAGTCCTAAAGCTGGACCCAAACCAAAAAAATCAACTTCAAACTGCCCTGCTTTTCTCAGCCCACTCGCCTATCTGGAGATTGTACTGCATTTTGTACTACTTACTCATAAGAGAATACCTTGTGATATCAAGATGTATCAACATAGATCATTACACACCTTTGAATCTTTCTCCTGAGACTCAGTTAAACCATCTACAATCACATGCTGTTTAACAATGGGGCTGCATTCTGAGAAATACCTGGGGACCGTGTTGCCCAGGAATCTCCATGCTCTTTCTCGAGCCATGATCTCTCTCTCTCTCTCTTTGGTGTCCTCTTTCCTGTTCCATGTTCTCTTTCATGCTCTTGGGTGATGCCACCCTTTTTAGCCCTCCTCCTAGGCCCAGGTGTGCCCACTTACACATGCACACACCCACTGGGCCACACACTCATAGAGAGGGCACAGTACTCCAGGTGATGCGCATATAGGCTAATGGCAGAAAAACCTGACCAAATCATTGACCCTACACCTCTGTCTTTGAGTCTTGATGAATTCCAGTCAAAGGCAAACCCTCAGTTTCCCCTTTTCTTCTTGCATCCATCCATGGGGTACTAAATTTGCTACCTTGTCAAATTTTACAAGGCAGCATTTAATATTAACAGATACCTCTTGTATTTTCTCCTTACCAGCTTAAATAGATCTTGCCCTTGTGTTTGTGACTCTTTGATATATGCAATTTGAAGCTATTATGGTTTATAACATTGGCCCTTGATCCTTTATATTTACCAGGTTGTTTTTTTTTTTTGCTTTTGTTGTTTTAACAAATGTTGATGGAATCCATTAACCTTTGTCTTTTAGACTTTCCTTATATTTTCATTGCTGTGTACTAATATATTGAAGATTTATAGTAGTTTCAATGGAAGAGTGAATTTCACTATCTAATAATCAATGGAAATATTTCCATTGTCTTCCTGAATTTAAGCTGATTGCCTCTTCCACTACCCGCACTAGATAAACTAGAAGAAAAATAAAGACGAGCATATGGTATAGTTAAAAAGTGAACATTTTATGGAGAAATGTGAGAAAGTCTTTCTCTTAGCTACGGTTTTTCCTTTCTTCATTCAGTTATGGGTGCTTACCCTTCAAGTAGGGCTTTTAATTATATCCTTCCCCCTCTCACTTTAGTTGCCATGCCCTAATTGTCCTACTGGAAAAAAACAATGATGGGAACCATCTGGGCTGCAAAGTCTAAGCTTATTTCTGCGGCATGGAGGCATTTTCACTGTGCAAGGTGCAGAGGATTAATAAGGAGTAGAAAGTCAACTGTTCTCTCCATTACCAAGTTCACATGCTGATGGGCAAGGTGGGCTGGTAGAAAAAATTATACGATGAATGCCCTGGTAGAGACAGAGGGTGGAGCACAGTGGAGAGACACCTGATGGGGCACTCACTGCACTGGTCCTTTGAACCAGGATAGAGAGGCAGTTTCTGAGGCATAGGAATGCTTGAACAGAGGAAATTAGCTAGAATCAACTTTTACCTACAGATGGTTCCAGGTTGCTCAACAAGAAATTCGAGCCTTTTCTAACTGTGCCTGTTACTTTAGTGATTGAAGTAGAATGAGCAGAGCATCCAAATCAAAAATCCAAAATCTGAACATTATACATGCAGGTGATCACCAATGGGAGCTAAATGACAACAGACATTACTTTCTTGTTATATCTTCACATAGTTAATAGCTTTTCTTCTTCTTGACCTTAAATGGGAAACAGGCGGCCAAGAGCTTGTTTTGTGGGCTTGGCTAGAATGTGGAAGCAGCATTTTGTCCAGCTCAGTTTCTATCCTATTTCTATTCTTTTTTCCTTTTAAAAAGAACATAGTAAAATATCACAACTTAGATTTCATATCCTGTGAAAGTAACTAAATTTTTTTCAGTTTTTAAAGTCTTTGATTTTTTAGTTGAAGTAACATCTGTTTATAATACTTAGATTTCAAGTGTATAGACATAGATCAACATGTAGATCTACTACATGATATTCACTTTTACTAAAAATTTCAGTTGAGTCCAGGGGATTTTATTGATAGTGTGTCACAATGTAGGGCTCCCTAAGGCCCTCCCCTTCTTAGAAGGTCTGGGATATAACTGTGATGAATTCAAGAGACTCTCAGTGTTGGTGGGGCCCCCAGAAGTTTGGGTTCTCTTTCTCCCTTATGGGACTGGTCGTATAGGGGGTTCTTCCTCCTTTGAAGACATGTGGACCAAAAGGTGGACCACTTGTTGCTGTAGCCAAATGCATTGTCATGCCAGTAAGTGAACTTGACAAATTGGGTCATTGAGGGCAATACCAGTTCCAACATGGAAGGTGTAGGAGTAGATGTCAGTGTTACAATCACAGGAGGCAGCCTGGTCCTCAGTGTAGCTCAGAATGCACTGTGATACCTGTTGCACCACTTTTTTGATGTCATCATACTTATCAACTTCATCTCGGCAGCAGAACCACTACCAACATGTTGCGAGGATGGCTCTGAGAGGTCAGACCAGAAAGCTTCCCTTTGCACTCAGGGATGACCTCGCCCCAGCCTTGCTTACCTGTTGAAGAGAGGATGATGAACTCAGCAGCCCCTTAGTCTTCATACCACAGATTCCTAGGGGCACCATTCATGGTCTTCTGACTGACAGTGATGTATTGGACCATAGTCTTTACCATTTCTATGATGCCAAAGTTATCATGAGTGACCTTGTTCAGGCATTAGGGAAAAGGTAGTTCAACAATCTGAAAGTACAGGAGGCATTGCTGACAATCTTAAGGAGTTGTCACCTATTTAATGATTCACACCCATCACAAATATGGTGGCATCAGCAAAAGGGGCAGAGACCATGACACTTCAGGTGAAGCCCCATTCTTTTACAAGGTAGTAAAGACATCAGTGAACTTCATGATACATTCACACCATCATCAGTCCAGCTGGGCATGGTGGCTCGTGCCTGTAAAATTCAGCCTATGAAGTGCCCAGGGCTAGGGATCGTGGTCCGAGTCCCATTTGGGACAACATAGAGAGACCTAGTCCCCCCCCCAAAAAAAAAATAGTTGGATGTGGTGGTGCATGCCTGTAATCCCAGCTACCTGAGAAACTGAGGCTGGGGATTGCTTGAGTCTGTGGTTCCATGGGCAACCAGAGCCCGCCATTCCACGGGCAAAAATAGTGAGACCTAGTCTCAAAAAAAAAAAAAAAATCCATCATCATCAGTCCAATAGATATTCATGAGCTCTGACTCCTGGAAGAGGAAGATGGGTTTCTCAATAATGTTAAATTTTCTGCCCTCAGCCTTGATTACTTACCATTGAACCTGATATGACTGAATTCATAATGAAACAGATAGACCATGGAGTTGAGGTCAATAAATAGATCAATTATAGCAACAGTATCACTTTGACTGAATCAAAACCAGCCCTGAGTACCAGACCCCCAATATGGCCAAATCCAACCTTCTGACCTTCCTTCACCATTTTGTTGAAGAGATATGGCTAACACTAGATGCAGAAGAGTCATCTATCTATTGAACAGGGAAGAGCAGAAAACCCGTCTTTATTATTTTCAAAAAGATACCTCTGCTGTTTCTCTAACAGCCTCTTCTGTATTTTTACCCTTTTCTCTATAGCCATGCTTTCAACATTGTCTTAGTGATTACTATTTAGGTTCTCAAGTTCTCATCCCATCTTTAAAAAAAAAAACAACCTACATTTAAGATGTATATAAATCTAAAATATTTTCAAGTACAAATGAGGGAGCATCAGTACCTAATTGGATTACACAGACATATCTTTAGTAAGTGTAATTCACCATTTGGAGAATAGGCCATGTATGTACATTCCACTGAATAATTAAACTATTAAACAACTGCGTAATTAAAAGCTACACAATAAATAGATTCTCTACAAGAATCTGCAGTACATTAAAATAATGATTTTTGTAAGGCTGGAAGCTAGTAAAGTCAGATTCCATTGAAATATGTGACTTCTACCCCTTTCTGAAAGAAGAAAATGTGCGAACATAATCGTACATGGGCTTCCTCTGGAGAAATATATTAAAGATAATGTGATTTGAGCCTTTGGATGGTTCCCTCCACTCTGAGTCGAAATGTCTAAGCTCCCTCTTCCAATCCACTGACATCCTTAACACACAGGAGAGAAGCCGTGCTCTCTCTGGCTTTTCTTACCTGCCCCACACTGGGGAAGCTGCCTGCTGTTTTATATAGTGTCAGTTGTTGGCTTTGTGGAACATTTCCTTGTCATCTTTGCTTTGGAGAATTCAGAATAGGGCCAGGTTGGTTTTCCCATGACTGCTTCCCACAGAAATCCAGGTGACATGTTACCTAGTTCAAAAGATCCTGTTCCAGAGTCAAGGAGAAACACAACTTAGCTTTTATAACAATACAAAAATTTGAGTTTTGCGGCAACTTTGGAGTAGAAACGTCTCACATTTACTTTCTTCCCCAATGTTCTCCTCTGGACACAGAGCTCAGGGGGGATGAATCAAGAGGAACTTAGAGCTGTACCCTTCTTATGTCACCACAAGAATGAGATTCAACATATCCCCATTGCTTTGCCTTCAGTAGAATCTACCACATAATAATTTTAGCTGAAAAGAAAAAAAAAATGGAGATTAAAACCACACAGAGCTTTCTTTAAAAGGATCTTATTATAAATGTTACATAGTTACCATTGCAGAGTTGAACCTATTGCATGTTCAGAAATGCATCTTCTATTTGAAGAAACATTTAGCAGCAGTGGAGAACAGGCACTGAAAATGAGAATCACTTACACATCTGGATTCTGTGGAAAATTGTTGAGATCAGATCTCTGTGATAAGGGAAGAAGCATTTAAAAAACTGACAAAACATTCATCCTTTGGGGTGCATTATTCAATGTTTGATACACAAGCCCCAGAGGATGATAAAATCTTCCCACTCTCACCCTACCATGAATTTCGAGTTTAGATAACCTTATCTGTCCTTTCTTTCTGTAATCAGTGCAGCAAGTTTACATAAATGATTTTTTAAAAGTCAAGACAAATTTCTTATTTTTTAAAACCACACTCTATGGTATTTTAGGGCTCATGGTAGGTGATTTTGTTTTATGTATAAGTGGTGTTCCCATCAGCTATGCGGTTTGGTGTCTTTGAAAGTGATCCCACTGTGCTTGCATTGAGAGCCTGATAAGTCAGTAGAGTTTGGTTTATGCTAAACGCATGTTTGGAGAACTATAAATTTCAAATGATCAGAACCTATAAGATAAAAATAAATAGGATATACAATTGGAAAGGTTTTTTTGATGATCAACTTACCTGATTTTTAAATCACTTGCTCCAAGTATTTTCCTTAAAAATAGCAGCATTTGCAGTTCCTGAATGATAACTTCCAGGTGGTCAGAGGAGAGTTTCCTAACTCATTAATCAATGTGCTCAAGCTGTTTCAACAAGGACTTATATTTAGAACACATTGAAGTGCCTCGAAGTGAAAACAATAAACAGAAATTGAAGGACTTGTTTTGGCATCAGCAGTAAGAGTGAAGAACTTTACACTGTGCAAAAGTTCAAAATACAGACTTTATACAATACAATTACTATTTTGTGGAAGGCAAAGAAAATCCAAGAGTTTTTGACAATTGTTTGGCAAATGTAAAAATTCTGTATCATAAGGAGAAAAAAAAAAAACCAGAAGTTAAATAGCAGTACATACACTGAACATAGGCAAACCAAGAAATTGTCTATTTAGGCTACTAAGAATATAACTAAACATTTTAGAAACAGATTTCTGTCCTGCTTTAAAAGAATGTATGTTTTTGATCATGTTAGCTATTTTAGAATTGATAAGACCCTATAAATTGCTTAATCAGACTGATGCTATGTTGAATTCAGTACATGCTTTTATTTTTTTTTTTAAATTGTAGAGATATGACAACAGAGATTGCAGTATGTTTCTTATATCTTGAGGTTTTATCAATTTAAAAATGAATGAAATATCATAGTTTCTTTCACTGACTAGTTGTAAGTGCTTATATTTCATGTAAAAGAAAAGTACTTAATTTTAAATATAAGTTTGTGGCATAATCTAAATGATAAAATTAATTAAGCTAATTGATAATATGATCACATTTATGTTAAATGTATCTTTCTGTGACTATGTAATTCTAGATTTTAAAAGCTATCTCTTAATAAACTAGAAATATTCTGCAGTCTTCTGACTTCTATAGTTTCTTTTAAAAAGTGAGCACTCTGGCCAGTCCCTCATGGGGAGGGGGATAGATAAAAATACTGGGACGTTTAAATTTGGTGATTGAAGAATGGACTATTTCAAAGCCGGGTTTCCAATGTGGCACTGATTCTGATAACAATCACTTCTAGGCTGTACATCTAGGAATGCAGAGTCATTCAGGAAGAACTAAATTGATTCTCATTTTAATATTCAGAGAGATAGTATATGTTTATCTAAATAGTGGGTGAGGGAAAGTCTTGTAGATCCCTAAAATTTCAGAAGGGTATTTATTATATCCTCTACCCTGAAGAGACTTGGTCAAATATCACACTGGGACTTATTTAAAGCCTTCCTTCCATCCACTTCTGCATCAACTGCTGTTTTTAATCAGCTTTATTGTTGTTAAACTGGAGCCAAATAATCATAGGTACTTGGCTGGTTATTGACCTGGTATCTTTGTACTCATTTAGCTTTGGCATGTGAGTGTAACAAAGCTAGTCATTGTCCAGTTGTGATGGAATGGTATTCTACTCTAATACAGCGTGATGACTCACCAGTGTGGTAGTCACAAAAATACATGTCGAAAACAATCTCAATACCTGACAAGGTGCGTTGTTCCTTAAATCTATTAACATTCCTGATGGCATGACCCTGATTACTTCTCACCCACCCTAATTACAGTCTCTTCATATTCTCCCTATCTTGTTTCTCATAATGTGTTATCGGGAAAATGGGTTATTGACTCATTGGCATTAAAATCTACATAATACTTGAATTGGAATAGAATATAAGCCAAGAAATGAGCCTTTTCCTTTTTCACCCATTTATGAAATAAATCATTTTCAGGAGTAGGGCCTGAACCTCTGAGATAACATTAGGTGTCACCTACTATGTAAGTGGATAAAATTGACTGAAATTGGAAAAAATCCAAAAGTATATTATTTCAAAGTGTGTGTTCTATATCAATGCATACATTTTATTTATATTTATAAATACCCCTGCTTTAAGAGAGTCTCTAGAAGAAAAGGAATTAGAGAACTGTAGTCACCACACTTTTGAATCGGAATTTAAAGCATCCTGTTTTAACTTTATAAAGACTGTCCTTTCTCAGAAACTGCTGTAAAAACAAGATTTACAAGAAAAATGCTGAGAAATTAAAATGCATTATTGGATGATGATAGCAATCAGATACTATATTAAATAATAATAAATAATATATCAAATAATTAGAGTAATGCTTGAGGTCTGACTTTATTAATGATTAACAGTTATATATATATATACATATATATATATATAATTTAAGTAAAAGCTTTTTCTCTTCTCTTCCTTCCCAGTGTTGAAGAACCCCATTTATAAGCTGTACAGATTCCCTACATCTGACAATAGATGGATGCAGATCCGGGAGCAGATGTCCGAGAGTGTCCTCTCCTTCCACGTTCCCAAGGAACTGCTGTCACTGCACATCAAAGAAGATCTGTGTAGGTGAGAGATGATCATGTGGGGCTCTTGTTCCCATTACTTATTTACTAATCTTTCTAGAAAGCATTTTTTCCCTAAAAGTATGGCGCTAAATAAATGTCTAGATCTCCATGGTGGCCATTCATCCTGACTGTTTAATCACTGCAAATGAGTCTCATCCATTGAGGTGTTTTATAAGGCTCAAATGAATACCAAGTTTTGAATTCTTAGCACATAAACAAAAAAGACCATTGCATAATGAACTTCATATTTTGGATTTATTGGTTTTAATAAATTCTTTGTAAAGTTAGTTTCATGTGCTTTAAAAAATAACTCTTAAATATGGCTACTGGAAAGTCTAAAATGATGCATGTGACTGTCATTTGTGGCTTGTCTTGTGTCTCTTGCATTATGTCTCCATTGCTTTGTTGTCTAGCCAGAAACCTGAGTTTTCACCTTGTTAATAATTCTCGTGTCTTTACCTCATGTGCTTATGATGACTGTTTCTGTCAGACATTCCTATTTGACTCCTTTTTGGACTATTAATCTGTAACAAAGCTTTCAGATATTATCTGTGGATCTATAAAACTCTTGGAGGTGATTGATAAGGTTGCCTATATGAATGGACAGTATTGTCATATAGCAGAATTTAATCTGTTGCTATAAGACAGGAGCATTTGAGTTTATTGGTTGATAAGAATATCACTGTATTCTAACTAATCAGTTTGTTTCTCTGCCTTATAAACCTTTAGTGACTTTAAAAATGCTACCAACTATATTTTGCTAAGCACTGTTAAAGACCATTAAGGTCCTAAGCCTCAGAAAATTAACATATTTTAATAGCTAATGTTTTGTAATTGCTGAAATAAATGCCAGAATATAAGATGCCCAAAATTTGTATTCCTGTCTTATGGTCACACTTGTACCCAAGTTACTTGGTGAAATTGTACTCTTTGGTGGACTTTGCAGTCCCCAGAAATGCCATATGGACCTAATCCTGGACAAGTGATACCTGGCGGTGTTGACAGTATCTGCTAGCGGGGCAATGACTCCGGAAATACTGTGTATGCAAGTAAGGAAAAAAGGAAATGGAAAACAGAGTTGGCTCTTAGGGGCTATCAGACAGTTAACTGAATTATCAGACTCCAATTATCCAATCGAGAGAAATAGATTGGAAGGGACACCAGGCAACAGACAGCCGAGGAAGACCGGCTGGGATGACCAGGTCACAGCAAAAGGACCACTGGATTTGACTCAGAGCAAGAGGAGCTGTCATGTCCAGCTATCACATAAGAGCCATATACAATTAATGTATGAATGCAATTACTATAAATCAAGTTAGTCTCTCCTGGACCTATAATAGTATCTCCACTCAGAGCTGATACCGAGGGGAGGTGGCTGGCAAAACAAGTTTACAGAGAAGATAAGAACAAGTGTCTGTGTGGATTACAGCAACATGGAGCTTGAGTCTGCGACATCATAAAAGAATTAGTGTCCCTGACCTGGTGGGTCATATCTACATATCAAGAGCCACTTGTCCTGGAGTCCACCCACTTCAGAGGCTTGGGGAGGGCAATGCTCCTCACAGGCTGCAGAACAAGCAGCGAATCACACTAGAGAAGTGTTAGTGGAGATGTCAGCTGGCCCTGGCGCCTGTACTTTAGCTCAGAAGCACAGAAGAATTACCAGATGAAGCAGACTGAAGAAGTTAGGTCTAGACCTTCCTCTGTAAACTGACCCCTGAAAGCTACATCTATTTAGCCAGTCCTAACTTCCTACCAAAATATTTATAAGGAAACAGAAAATCATAACCTTTCACAAAGCACTAGGATTTATTATCATAATGCTGAATTATTGACACATCATTCTATGTGTCACCCAATGACTGATTGGGAGCTAATATTTGAAAATAGGGAATCTCACTTGCTGCTTGCTTCTTCAACTAAGGGTGCAGTGAATTAGGGAGGAGGGGAGTAAGAGATCGCTACTGCTGCCCTCGTCTTTCTTTGGTCATCCATTTGGAAAGATGCTTGGAAACCATTTGGAAACATTCTTAAAGGCTGAGAAGCTGTCCTTCTGCATGGCCACTGATGCCAAGTCCTCCACACTGCTGCTCCAAAGCCCACTCCCTTTGCTCTCTCTCTAACTCTCTTCCCAACTCTCTACACACAGCAAATTCCATGGAACAATGAGCAGGGAATTAGGAGAAACAGACACTGATCCACTGTCTCTGTTGTGGTTTTGTAGAGCATCCCCTTCTCTAGGCCTTTTCTGTACCCTTTTGTGCTGTGTCTTCATGGCAGGGACTGAGAAGAGTCTCAGGGGATGGCAGGGACTGTTGGGGGCCATTTTGGTGAAGACAAAGGAACGGTTTCTCCGCTATAGAGTTGAGGCCCTTGGCCAGGGACAGTACTCAGAACTGTTGCTTTTCTACTTTGAGAATTGTTAGGAGGAAAAAAAACCCATGGCAATCCCTGTACCCAAGTTCTACAAAACCTGACTGAATCCAAGATGGGCTGGTAAGGAATGTCCCTGTGCATGTTCCTGTTACTTCCTCCAACACCCCTTGTCTACCCATCTCCCATCAGTGGTGTGGATGAAAGGAGTTCAATGATGAGGGGTTTTGTTTTGCTTTTTTGATTTTATAAAGAAAAGGAGATAAGAAATATCCTGAAGGCTTAAAAGGGAAACAGGAAACATTTGTAGGAAAATTGTCTTGCCTTCTCATTAGAGTGTAAAATGATATGGATATTATGAAACAGAGTCAGAAAACCGTGAGGAAGAACCACTGCCCTCGAGGGAAAATGCCAAGAAGGAAAGGAGAATGGAAGGGATAATGAAATTTTAAAATGCAGCCGCCAAATGAAATCCACAGGGCCGGCAGAAAAAGACAGATCTGACATTGAGAGATCAGAGCAAGAACACGCAAGACAAACACAATGAGCTCTTCCCAGATGCTAAACAAAGGAGAAAAAGAGTTCAAAATGATGAGAGATGTTCTTTGTGGAGGGTAGAGCACCTGAGACTAACTCTGAGTGTTCCTAAAGAAGAATAATTAGTGCAAAATCTTGAATTGAAACAATGGAAATGCACGTGGTTTTGTTTCATTGTTTTGCCTGCTGAAATCAGGCTGGTCTTACACTTTTCTGCAGAAGCCAGCAGAAGAACACCTACTGATTTTTGAGAGGAAAGGCTGTGACCCCACTTTATTATCTGCAGTCAGGTTATGAAAGTTTTATGAAGTCAGTTGAAATGACACACCCCATTATGTAGGCACTTAGAAAATGTCACTTACGAAACTTGCTGGAAAAACCTGCTTGAAGGTATAGGCCACCCAACTGAGAAAATATAAATTAGGAATTATATTTACAGTGTGATAAGATATCATGAAATATGAATTAATATAATACATTAAGAATGGGAGACTGGGAAATCATCCTGCAAAGGATCTGAAACATGATTTGTTCTTGGAGAGACTCCAGCATGGATAATGGTTTACTCTGGAGTTCTTTTCTCATTTGTCTTTCACCCTCATTTGACTGAGACCCCAGGAGGTATTTCACTTTCCTCTACTTGCCTTCCAACCCCGCCATTTTGAGGAACTGTCATATTCTGTCCTGGCCAGCAGTGGCTCTCGTGCCCCTTGGAAGGCATCTCGGAATGCAAACAGCCAAAAGACTTGGGGTTCTCTTTCTTTAAAAATTTTTACTTAGGCAACTTTGTTTTTATCCTTTATAGGGCTAAGGGAGACACATCAATATTTTTGAATCTTTGAAATAAAGGTTGAATAAATCACATCATTTTAGTTGGTGAAAAGCAGTAAGTCAATAAGTTGCAGAACTAAGAGGTCACCAAGTCCCTTTCCATGCTTTGTTCTGTATTGAATTTGTGAGTGGATGGATGGTAACACTTGGCATGTTAAAAAAAAAAAAAAAAGAATCTAGACTTCTCCCTCACACCATGCACAAAAACCAACTCAAAATGGATAAAAAAAAAAACTTGGGCATAAGACCTGAAACCATAGAATGCACAGAAGAAAATTTGGGCAAAATACTCCCTGACTTATACCATAGACCCCTTTTTTCAGGACACATGTACAGAAGCAAGGAAAACAGCTAGGACTACATCAAACTAAAAAACTTCTGTACAACAAAAGATATGATAACCAAAACAAAAAAGACACCTGACTGAATGGGGGAAATGTTTTGTACTTCATATAACTGATTAGGACCTGATATTAAAGATCTACAAAGAACTCACACAGGTCAATAAAAACAAAGCAAAAAGCCTAGTCAAGAAATAGACAGAAGAGACTAAAAGACACTTCTCCAATGAGGAAATGTTAAATTCTTAAAGAAAAATTGGTAAATAGAATATGGAGTTAGAATTAGTGCTGAGTAAAAGCTTTCTTTTATAGGATCAGGTATTTTAGGTTTTGAATAATCTCATTCCTATTGTTTGTTTCCAATTCTATAGCACAAAGAGCTGGTGGAAAATATGTAACTGAATAGTTAAGAATAAAGCACAGGTTTCAAAAGAGAGCCTTTCTCTGAATTGCCAATGCAGTGGATTTACAAGGATAGCCAAACCTGTCTTTCTATGGGATCTGACTTTTGAAACAACTACATTTTATTTTATGATCAATGGAGCCATCCAATCCATTCTTTATGCCAGATCTAAACTTCCATGCTTAGCCTGCTAACAAAGCACAGCCAACTGCCCCAAACTGGTGTTTGCAATCTCTCCAGAAATGTGTGGGGATTATGTAGGTATTTTGTTGTATAACTGCCTTGATTCGCTAATGGACTAGAAGATGGGAAATGGATAAGATTGCTTTGGTGATAAAACTTTCATCAATTCCAGATAGGGATTTTCTGGAATTTGGCTATGGATTCAATGGTAAAAGAAAACAACCATTAAGGAAAAGAATTAAGAAAATGTTAGCTTTAAGAATATAAATTGTCTTAAAGACAAAGCATTATTAGTAGTTGCATCTATTTATTTGCTTATTTAATAGTGCCAATTTGTATTTTTCTCACTTTTGTTCGTTGCTTCAGATCATGCATTTTTGGCAAGAATACTACATAAATGATGTGCTTTGTTAATGCATTATTTCAGTAAACCTGACATTAGTTTCTAATTGGGTAAAAATCAACCCCCACGCCTAATATCCAAGCATATTATTGATGTTCTGAGGTCATAATACATTTTATCCAAGTTTTAGGAGTCTGCTTGGAGGGACCATGTGTGTGCTCTTTGCATGTTGCGTGCATTTACACCCTGAAGTAGAGCGTGACTGCTGGCAGCAACATTAGGGACAATGACTCTTTTCTTCCCTCTCCTGCATGGTCATACCCTTGCCAGCAGCTGCCATCTAAAGCCTCTCACTGTTGAGTCACTTTTTCTCATAATGAGGGTCACGTTGCACTTCATGTGACCTTGACTTACATCTGTTAGATTTTAGATCATCTTTGTGGGCAGAGGCTGAATTCATTGGAGGCTCCTTGGGGATCATTGGTGCCTTCTGAGTTAAAGTCACATAACAGTTTTTAAGCTGATTCTGAAGTGTTTTCACAACACTACACTTTGAATTGTATATGATGGTTTAATTCCCCAAAATTCACAAATAGAAAATTGTCACCATCACTCAAGTCATCTTTACTGGTGTGAAGAAAGGCTTGGGGTGTGCTTAGCAATTTTCTAATTCTTCACTCTTGGAGTTCTATTTTACAGACATATAAAATATACATTGAATATTTACCATGAGTGAACATAACATAATGCTCACTATAGAAATAGTCAAGATAGAGGAAATGTAAAAGGAAAAAGTAAACTCAACTTAAATTGCCCACCCTGGAAGCATACTGCATTTTTGTTTTCTTAATCTGTTTTCATCATCAGTGGCCTCACTGCAAGGAGATAGTTGTGGCGTGTGACCCTCACATACTGTTCATCTAAGTCTCATGATGAATTAATGTAATTTTATGATCTCATGTTAGATAACAAAGTAATTTATGAATCAGCAAAAATTATTGCAGCTTCTTTTTGATTTGGTAAATTAAAAAAAAGAGACTAGAAAGAAGTACATGATGGTGGAAATAAAATGGTCATATCCAGAGTGCGGGAAACCTAGTGTAGTGAGCCTTACAAATAACAGGACATTTAGTTCAGATATTAAATCCTAAGCATTGTAATTTCACAGTTTCTCTCAGACTCATTTATTTTTTACATATTCACTCCATCTCCTTTACTCCCAGTCACCTAAGATAGTGCAGCAGGTTATCCATGCCTTTCCTGTCTTTGACCTTCCTTCCTTAAAATCCATGCCCCATATGGTAGGTTCATACTGTCTGAAGACATTTAGCATGTAGAGTTCCACTAAGATTTTTCTGGGGAGAGCCTTGATATTCAATCTCTTGGAAGCTACACTGGAGTTATGCTTGGAGAAGGATGGGGGGGGGTTCTGTTTATAGAGTATTCAGTACTACACCTTGTTTCTGAGAAGTTTAGTAGAAGACTTCATGGTTATGATACCAAAGGCATTTGGCAGTGAAAACACATCAGTTCTTTGATATTGCATACATGAAGGGCAGGGAAAGATGGCAACTCAACTGGCTACTATGGGGCTATTATGAGGATAAAAGTCGATTCAGCGCTCCTGATTTGTATACCTTGTGTGTGTATGTGTGTGTGTGTGTGTGTGTGGCTGTGTATTTATGTACATCATTGCCTGTGTTTATAATGCCCCAAGCTTTACAATCCTTCAACTTGGGTTGTGTACAGACAAGTTATACAGGTCTTACCAAACTACCACCTATAAAATTTTTATAGTTTGTTTTAGTGTTGCTGCACATTTTGCTTATGTTGAGTATTTTCTTCAGCTTTTGTACCACTGCTGTTCAGTCTGCACTGAAATATGTTAGTTACTAGACAAAACAACAGAACTTGTGGGTTGCAACTTCATGGTATCAGAATATAGTATTAAATCATGGCATGCAGATTAGGTTTATGTTTACAGAAAATCTGATGACCACATAGTGTTGGGATTTGTCAAGAGAGTATGCATTTCTAGACTAGTCAATGATAATGGATAAAGGTTTTCAAAACATGAAATATTTCAGTGAAGATGAATCTCATGGTCCATAAAACCATCTTAGGGAAAAATTAGTGCGATTTATGTCATATACTCTTTTTTCTCCTACTTCCTTTCTTCCTTGTAGGTATTTTTCTTCATTGATCACAGGACCAGAGAAAGTGAAAAACTTTTTGACATTCAGTGTTGGAAGTTTAGAAGCAAGCGAAATAATACTTTATGAAAATTAACTTAAGGCATCCTTAGATCTTATATAAAAGATGTAAATATATTTCATACAGAGAAAATCAGTCTTATGAAGAAAATATTAATAAGGTGTTTAAAGATAGTATGAACCAAAATGTTTTAGCAGAGAAAAATGTGGTGGAGTTTTGGATATAGAAACTTTAAAAAAAATTTTATTACCCTTTCTTTAAGAGAACGGGCATGTTTTGTCTCAGACATTAGTATTTGCAAATGTACACATACTAAATTCATGTTTATAAAGTAGTTTATATCAGTGAAGAAAAACATATCTTTCTTTAATATGATTCATAAATTTTATATTCTATATTTTAAAGCTATGTTATAAAGTGATAATAAGTATGCCTATAGAGTTATATATCTATATCCTAAATTAATTCTTTGAACTTTATGTATTTTTATTTGTCAAAAAGATGGTCAGCAAGGTGTTTTAAAATCTTGCATGCCAGAGATATGTTTCATAGCCATGTTCTACGTGCTTACTATTATTATATTATCATGTGCCGTTGCATAATTTATCTAACTACTATCTCTAGTTTGAGAGAAATGCAGGAGATATTTAATATTCTGCCCTTGGAACATTTCTTAAAGCACTTTGTGGCTGTCATTAGAAAATATTTCATTTTATTTCAAACTGATTCTATAAGTGTATCTCAGAAATGCTGTAAGTACATTTTAGGAATTATAAACTAGAACTAGAAGATATTGGGGGACATTCTATTTCAAAACACCCCCAAGCTATAAAAGATACACAACAGAGTTTTACAACCTTGTGACCCAGTCTGTCCACTTTACTTGGTTTGACTTTCTGAAACATAATTCATGTGTTTTTCTCAAAATGAGTTTATCTACAGGCAAGATTTCCTCTTCACATGGTTCACGTGAATTGCAAGGCAAATAGACTCTTGTGTCTGCTTATTTCTTCAGATTCATTTCATGCTTTGTCTCCTTTGATATACCAAAACATGTGCCTTTTAAAATGTCTCTCAACATTTGCATACTTGGGTAAAATAAAGACCCACTGAAAATCATTACTGACCTTAAGTAAACATCGATTCATGGGCAAATAATAGTTACTACCAGCTATTTTTTAAAAAATCATATATCAAATCAACTTCAACTTAATGAATTGTATAAATGTTTTTATAGTTTCCTGCCTTTTCCTCTTTTCTTTGTGTAGTTGTTCAGTCTCTTTTGTTTGCTCTCCTGAGAAAAAACTTAAACCCTGAAGCTTCAGAAACAATGTCTAAAAAATATCCCATTAGGATTCCACTTAATTATACCTGATATGTGTTATTTTTTTTTTTTTCATGGATAGAAATCTCTTTATTCCCGAGAGATGCAAAAAACAGTTAAACAAAGAAAATCATTCTCCTGGAGCTTCCTAAAACATCCTCACATTTAATTAGTGCCTTCATACTGTAGAGTCATCCATTTTTTTCCAGTCCATGGCTGGCTATCAGTTGTCTTCATATGCTACCCAATGTAGCCTTGGGAGGTATCCAG
>PVHY01000633.1:32736-210133 GCA_004024945.1 Uropsilus gracilis | reverse complement strand
GCTAGAATCTTCTTTAAATCAGAACAATGATTTACAGAGATTTTCAGTCCTTGAAGCTATGTGTGACTGTCAGAATGAGTCTTCCTGGAGTGAGGTTATGACCAAGCAGGAGGGCTATCCTGGGTCTTGCTCTGCTCTTCTTTATTGCATACAGCCTCTGGGGCAATCTACCTTATCTCTCTCAACACAGCCAACCCACTTCCACCGAAGCCCTCTGGTTTGTTTCCTGGAAGAGATAGAATTGTCATCTTGAAGTGGATTTGTGAATGCACTCTGCATTCTAATCCAGCACTTTAATAAAATTTTATCTACCGTTCTTTTAGAGAGAATTAAAAAAGTAGACACTTATTGGGTTTATGCAAACAGGCACATTTTCATGGACATGCTATTTTTTCACCAAACATTTTTACAGTTGGAGGTGAGAGAGTGACAAAGATTTCTGGCAGTTACTAAGTCTGGGTGGATTCTGCCACCAGCAGGGGAGATCCCTGAGCTCCAAACTAAGGAGATCCTTGAAATCTGTTGCTTGTTCTTGTTTAGGAAAACTGAATTATGAATATTGTTTTTCATGAAGTTATTTTGTTCCTAATGGTAAAAAGGAAGCTTATTGTTTTGGTGTGACTGTTCTACATACTGCCATGAAACTATCCAATAAAACTACTTCATGTAAGGATAATTCCTTGACCCAGAGTTTTGATTTTGAGAGTGAATGATATGGTTTGGATTGTTACATTCATGCATCTGCTATCACCAAGATGATCTTGACCCATGAAGGGGCAGAAAGAAGCTTATTATGTTTAACTTATTCAGAGTTAATATGTAAGGTTTACAGCTTACTTCTAAAGGCCCAGTCTGGTATCCTCTAGGGTCATTTTGATTTTGCAGAGAAAAATCACAGCTCCTCCACTGTATTGATGATCAGTGGATGATCACAGGTAAATGTTACATACAGCATGTGACACACCTACACTTTACCTCCCACTGCCTGTCATATATCCAGACATGTCCAGGATGACAGACTCAAGGGAAGAGGGACTGATAGGTGTTACCAAGAGAGGTAAACACATTTCCTATGCTAATGGTAAAACTTTAACTACCTATATTTTCAATGACAGGTTCATTATAATTCCTATACACCATGTCTTCATTTGCATGGTCATCACTACATTTACAACAGGTTGCTCCTGTAAAGCATATGTCAAACCTTCACAATGTTGAGACAAAGCTTAGTTTGAAGTTATATTTTTTCAGAAAACTATCTTTGTGTCTAACTCATCTCCTGGATGTTATTCAAGTCAATTTCACTTGAAGTAATGAGCATTGCACATATATTCTGGGTCTCTTTCAGAGGCTGAGCAATTTCCCAGTTCTTTTCCTCTCAGAGTTCTTTGCAAGCTCCTGGCTGAGTTGCAAGAGTAACAGCCGTGGGCTTTACTGCAGATACCAATTTTCCAGCAGGAGATTGTGATGGAGGGCACAGGTGGTATCTGAGGGGTTATGGATACTCTAAGGAGTGGAGGAATTACTGATGTTGCAGGCTCTGCTTTTAGGGATGCAGCAGCATAAACTGAAAAGACTTGGCCTTTGCAGGGCCAGCACCAGTTCTCCTGCGTATGAAAAAAGGGGTGGGTACCTCCTTTTACTTTCCCTCCTCAAGGTAAAGAACTTCATCACACCATTAGTAGGGTATAGGTTACACAGATGTCTTGTCAGGTCCAATCTCACAACCTACTTCATTTTCTGCAACTCTACCTGCAGTGACTTCTCTCCAACTGCCATCTCCCTCTGTGACAGACTACAAATGCTGGGGTCTTTACTGCTACCACGTCATCCTTGTGCACAGATGTATTTCTGAAGAAACACGTAATGAAGACAATGCTGCTAATGGCAATAATCCAATAATAATGTGGTCCCTGACATAAGGAGGTTCCAGCAGTGAATATATCCTTAGAGGTCAGGTCCACTATGGAAAACAGAGAGCAAATGACTAACTGGCCAGGACTGTCAGTAGGACATGGAGAGTTTAGTAATCATGGGAGCAGAGTCAGGGCAGGTGGACACCAACTATCGGTCTTTCCATATAAAATTAAAATAACGAATAAATACATATTTAAAGCTTAACTTCATAAAAATATGTGAATATTAGAAGTCTTTGTGATCTTAACATAAGAAAAGATTTATCAGACACCACTAAAATTACAATACCCAAGGGACTTACATTATTCAAAGTTCTGCTCTTAATTGATTTTGGTTCATATGATGCAGCTTAAAATAAGCTTAGTATCACTAGAGGGATATTATGCAAATGCCTGACAGTATTTTCCCTCAAAAAATTTAGGGTTACCAAAGTAAGGAATGTCTGAGAAAAATCTCAAAACCTAAAGAGAGAATCCTTTGGAGACAAGACAGCTAACTGGACTATACTCTCTTGGACAGCATGCTGGAAGAGAAACAGTGTATTAACAAAAACAAGGTCATATGGATAGGATATGAACTTCACTTAATGATGTATATCAATATTGGCTCATTAACTCTAAAATATTTAATCTACTAATGTACAGTGTTAACAATAGGGGAGACTGAGGAAATCTACAGAAAACGCACTATATTTGCAAGCTTTCTGTAAATGCAAATTTACTTAAATATACAAAGACTATTAAGTAATATAATTGGAAGCAAGAATACAAATTAGGTTATTTGCGGTAAACTTAAGAGAATGAAAAATGACAAGCCCAGACTGGGATAAAATATTTCAAATCACGGCTCTGATAAAGAGTTTTTATTCACAACTTATAAATCATTCTCTAACTTTAGTTAGAAGAGCACAAAATGAATTAGAAGTCTCATTTACACGAGTGGGCAAACATGTATAAATACTCCATTAAAAAGGCTATACCAAAAACAAGAGCATAAAGAAGTGTTTAATATCACAAGTTATGATGGAAGTGCAAATTGAAAACACAAAAATTTGCTAGTAGAGACTCTCAGAAATGTCCAGATTCAAAAGTTCAACCATGTTATGTGTTGGCGAGACTAAATAAATTGACTATGTCAAATGTTTCTGATAGGAATGAAGTAGTACACATGGTTTGGAAAGCACCATTATGATGTCTTAAGAAGTGAACATATAAAGTGCTGTTTTTTCATACCTTGTTATTTACTTAAGAAACTCTTTGCCCAAAATAGTAAAAATATTTCATAAAATATATTTGCAATAGCCAAAATTTTGAAATGATGCAAAATAGCTATCAACAAGTAAATAAACAAAGAAATGCACTATCCATAGAAGGGAACTAATGACTGTAGATAAAGAAATAGACCTCAGAATAGAGTATTTCAAAAAACTGTGCTAAATTAAGTAAGGCACAAAATATAGAACACTATAAAAATCAATTTACATAATGCCATAGAAAATACAATGTGACATATGACATATTCGCAATTTGAAAATACTCATTTGATTTATATTATGACTTCCTACATACAAATATAAAAATTAACTATAATTGGATTAATTTTGTTGTTATTTATACTTTGATCATTAAAATAAGATTTGTCTTTTGTATGCTTTCTTTGATTTTAATCCTTTTTTCAAAAGTATATTACAGATAGTGAATCACATTAGCTTCTGCTTTCTAAATTGCTTGCCAGATGCAGTCAGAGATTGAGAGAGAAATGGAAAATAGTAATCTTTTCCATACTAAGGCTAATTGGAATATATATTACTGCAACATGATTAATATATTCACCTTTAAGTCTTCCAAAGTTGTACTTATATTTTCATAATTTTAGAAGTAAACTCTGTGAGTACAAAATAAGGAATTAAAATGTTTTTGTTCTGTACTATTGTGTACAAGCTAGCATGGTTTTAGATGACTGATCTTTTTACAAAGTTAATTTTTATGTCTTTAGCAACATAATGCACTAGAATACTTGAAAAATAGTCATGAATAAGTTTAGAGATAAATTATTTTTGCCAGTTTCTTGTCTTACTTGCTTATACTCACAACACTCCCATTTATTTATAGACAAACAAAGCAATGTATAGTAAATATAAGCATATACATGGTACATTTTAGCTTGCACTTTCTCCATTAGTTAAATGTATAGCAGGAAAATAGGTGTTTTTGTTACAAGAGCTTTATTGAATATGTTTCTATTACAATACAGGAGATAAAATGTAAACCAATAATTATAGTCAATATAACACAGCTGAAAGAATACTAATATGAGAGTATCAGATGTGATTGGGATAATGCTGATTAGTTGAGATGTCTTCTCCGTTGTGAATGACACTTGAGCTAATCCTTAAATACAACTAAATATTACTTGAATATAAAAGGAGAAAATGAGATGTTCCAAGCAAAGGAAAAAGCAGGAGGAGAACTGAAGTGAGAAATAGCATGTTAATTGTTTTTTGCAACCATTATTACACCTTAGTAGTTAAAAATCACTAGGGAAACTGACAATTTCCCAGTTAGTAAGTTCCAAAATCTTAACAGCATAACATTGTGGCAACAAGAAAACCAGAAACTATGCAAAATACCTAGAAACATCCTGGGAGTAATACTGTACCATATTTGTTCCACTCTGGCCATGATTCTCTGTGACCATGCCAGAAAAAGACAAAGATTGACAAGAAGCATGAACTATAATATTAGCAAAATAATTTTGTACAAATCTTCAATATATAATAAATAACTTCATTTATGCCTTTTATTTCTTCACTATATTTTAATTCCATGACATTTTTTATTGTAAATATGTGTCAACCATTAAGCTCATTTACAATTCATTTACATTCTTAAAGGAGATAATGGGTAGGCACTCATCTCTCACATGCAAATTATATATATATATATATACGTATATATGCACACACATATAAATATGTATAATTTTGCTCTAGGATTTGGGGCAGAGTGACATGGAAATTATTAAATATGTTTCTCCAAGTGATTGTAGATTTATAAATAATGAAACTTGTGAGGGATATGTAACAAAGATTACTCTAAATGTTTACCTCTCTCTATCCACAATCCTACATTGTAAATCTTTACATACTTTCTCCAAAGAATAAATTTTATTTCCTCACTCTTAATTTTGTGGAAATGCAATATGCTTTGCTTTAATCAAAAGAAAAGCATTAAAAAATACTGTGACTTATGTTTCAAGAGGATTTGCATGAAATTCCTTCTCTTGAGATTACAACATGAACAAGTAAAATCTGTTGGAGGTGAAATATGATGGATCAAAGGGCAAGTTCATTCCTGGTGCTATCAGTAGACATAACCTAACCCCAACCTACCTGTTAGGTATGTCAGAAGTGTGTACTAGAGCAGAAACTGATCTGATCAAAACAGAGCATCAGAGACAAATCTATATATTTTTCATGGTATTGAATTTCATGCTATTGATTTTTGGTGTGGCTTAGTTCAGAATGTTATAAAGACAACAGAAAACAGGTATATTACATTTTATGAATGAACATGGTTAATATTGCTATACTATGATTTTTTTCCTTATATCATTGCAAAAGTGTACTTGTGTGCATTCCTTCTAAACTCTGGATTTATCTCATCAAATTGTAAATTGGAAAGTAGAGTTAGTTGGATTAAAATGCATTGGAATGTTCGATGAAAAATAGAATGGCTGTAATTTCACTTCTCTAGGTATAAGAAGCACCTCCATTTCCTTTATAAATTAAATAGCAATATAAAAGAAATTATTTAAAGGGAAAAATGTCGCCACACCACTGTCAGGATGTACCCCCAACTACATCTGTTTAGCTTATTAAGACTGAAGTTGTCACACATAAGAAATTCCAGATAATTTTGTTATTCAGATAAAAAATTTTTCTAGGGAGAGCAGGGCATTTCCTAAGTAGGTAAAATATGTTTGACAGCACATAAAAACAAGATTCGCTGGGCAGTTTTAATGGTTATTTGGGGCATGCTTCCTAACAGGAGAGTATTCTTATGAATGGTTTGTACTTTTCACTATGCAAAAGGGCTGGATCCAGAATTTTTATTAGCCTGTTTAGATGTGAGGCAAAAAGTCAAGAGGGCAGTATGAGCTATAAAAGTTGTCTACAGTGAAACATCAACAGTTAAGTCTTTAGTCCAAACCATGCTTAATGCCTACTGAGTGACTGAAATAGATTTTTAGATGTAATGGAACTTTAACTTTCTCCTATAAGTTATTATGGTTGTCTATGACCTGAGCTTGCTAAGCGAGGTTAATATTCTACTGAACACCTAGCTGAAGAATTTAGGATTATATAGCTTAAAAAATAAGATAAATGTTAAATTATCAACTATACTTGGAAATAAAATCTACAGAGAGAGTAAAAAGTGTCTTGATGAGGCCTTGTATTGTGACTTGTATTATAAATTTAGAAACGTATAACTTTCCTTGTATTGTAGTAATTTGAATCAGAGTTTCTTAGAGTTCTTTACATAAAAGTGTCAAATTTGGTAAGGAATTTTTTCTGTGTCAGTGATTTAAAAGATAGAAAAAAGATAGATTAGAGCGAAGTATGCTTTTTAAAACCTGCTAGAAGTTAACTTTAAGATTGAAGTCAACATATTATAATAGTAAATGCCAATGAAATTTAATTTGTGATAGACCATATTCATGAACAAATTGCAAATGGAGAAAGTAAGATTGTAGGCTTATTAAAAAATAAAATTCAGATATATAGACATAGATACAGGTATACACATAGATATACATTCATATATGTATATATCTAGATATAGATAAGATATATTCTATTCCCTATCAGGATAGGCTTATATTTGTAGGTAACTGAAGAATCGAAAAATAGAGAAATAAAACTGGACAAAGAATTATAAAGGAGGTGTACGAAAAAAAATAAACTTACAACTGCTGTAAAGAATGAAGCACAGACAGAACCATAACATTTGGCAGGGTAGAAATAGTGAGGAAAATAGCAATAGTCTTTCTCCCATATTTTCTTTTGAAATATGGACATAAAAGGAATTATTCCTAGTGCAAGAAGAACAGAATGGAACAAATTCACTATCAAAGGGTGGTGCTCAATAGGAACACAATGGTAGAAGGTGGAGCTTTCTGAACTCCATCACTGAGGCAGGCTGGTGGCAAGTAGGAACTGAATTGGTGCTTTGGCGCTTAAACAGCTGAGATTTTGGCAGTTAGAAAGCAGCCACCTGGGTAAACTGCTGGCTTGGAGGGGTATCCATCAGGAAGCTGCCAGCTTACTGAGCATGGATTTGGCTTGAACCTCAGTCCCTGCCCGGTGGAAGATATCTGGCATCCGACAGGTGACATCTGGCCATGTACTATCCTATAAATTCTCTCTCTTTCTCCCCTCACTCCCCATGCAAATAAATCATAAATTCTGTTATTATTTCTCCCTTGTGTCAGTTTGAATCATAATCTGCAGTCATAAGTGTATGAGTGAAGACACAAAAACTGGATCAACCCCAGTTCCCCAAATTTGTTATTTCAACTCAGCACTCAGAGTGGTGTCAAACACCAATGTAAGAGTTGTTTCCTTGTAGTGGCCTCCATAATAAGTGCATTGCAATTGCTGGAAACACTGGGATATCCATGTCTCTAAAGTAGCTTGGTTTTACTTAAGTAGAGTTCTCTTTTTGTATATTTTGATTTAGATATGGTTCAACCTTGAGCTTAGACAGTATTTCTTTAAGCTTTGATCTGAGTGATCTGATAAAGCCTGGTGTATGGAAATGAAATTTGTTCTTATGAGATACTATTATTTATAGCACTCTATATTTATAGATCATATTTATAGAACTCTATATTTATAGATCATATTTATAGAACTCACTTCCTTCTTATATTTAGATATTATATTTATATAAATCTATATTTACATCATTTATATATCAATATATACATATTTACATAAATATAGATCTATATATATATGTCTATATATAGATATCTGTATATCTATATATAGATGTCATAGTTATATAAATCTATAAATATATATAGATATAACATCTGTATATCTATATATATCTGTAGATAGATGCTATATTTTTATAAATCTATATTTATAGATCATAGTTATAGAACTCATTTCAAATCTCTAATTTAGGAATTTTCCTCCTGAGAAACTTGATGGGTGTATGTACATGTGTGAATATTTTCTATAACATTTTTTTTTTTTTTTGGTTTGAAAGGGATGAGTTACTTATTGTACCCAGTAGTCCATTTAGACAAATTTTTACTTAATACAATAAGTTAAGGTGTAAGTAAATGTCTAGATAAAGTGAAGTTTATTTGTATATATTTTTGTTTTTATCACTGCTTGATCTCTATATGTAATAGAGGAAAGATTGACATATTGAATTATTTGATATTTTGTAATTAGGGGAATTTTCTAAAAGATCAAACAAATGAAACAAACTTGTATATCCAAGCCTTTATATGGTTCCTTAATTAGACCTGGAAGTCAGAAACTCTAACATAAAATTGGGAAAATCTAAAAGTTATCCAGATTGCTACACAAGGGAAGATCAGGAAGAGGGGAACCATCATTTAATGGAAACTTTGAATTTACCAGCAGTTAATCCTTCTCAAAAGGTCAGTGCCCTTCCATGGAGACTGTTGAAGCTCTACAGACCTTGATGATCTTATATCACAGGATAGGACAGGAATGACTTCTCACAGAAAATATGCCACTAAATTCAGCAACAGGATCTAAACTAAGATAAGCCAGTTCCCTCTTTTCTAGTTCTCACTGAGTGAACTGTAGAAACAAGGAAACTTGCAGAATACAATTGTTCATATAACTCTTTACTCACCATGATCCCTAAGTTGTGGAACTTTCATCCTTCCATACAATTAAGATCCTTGGGAATGGCTTATTTGTTTGCTGTTATTTTTTGCCTCCTGTTAGTCTACTTGCATTATCATAAAGGTTATACTACATGTGCTACAAATGTCAAATAAGTGAAGAATATTTTAGAGAAAGTTAGTGAACAGTCTTATCCTCTCTGCCAGGATAAGTCATAAACCCTAGAACTGGAAGGGGTTAACTCAATGGAAGGTTTGGCTGGGACCCCAGTGATGGGTAAAATACTAGAACTAAGAGATGTTTTAATCAGAACTAAGATAGGAAATGCTTGATAAGGGTTTAGTAAGATACAGTAGCTCCAATCAAAGGCAAATATGGATCCATTTGATTTTTTTGAAAGCAATATTTAATTTACTATATTATACAAGCATACATGCCGATATTAAAAAACATATTTGATTGATTACTACAATATGTATTGAGTATAGTAGTCTGGATATAAAGAGGAAAGTAACCAAATTTGAAGGTGCTGTAAAGATGGGTTTTCCAAAATAGTGGACATAGAGTTTAGAGTTTTCAACACCTGAGAAGAAAAGCGAGTCCAGCTTACAAATGTTTTCATAGAAAGAGAAAGCAGGGCCAGGTTGGAGAAAAGAAGACAAAGTACATGAAGATAAGTAGGAGAAAAAACTCTTAAGAAAGAATTTGTGTGCTTCTAAAATACAAAAGGGACATTGGAAGGCCAGGTGCACTGTTTTGGAAAGAAGACAGAGAGTAATGGTAGTGTAGGAAGAAAACAAAGGAAGCAGATAATAGCCCAGAATGAGGACTCGAAAAAGGAAACATAGGTAAAAGAAATGAATAAGAAATGGGGGAGGAAACTAGAGAAATGGTAGTACAGAATTAGGGACTCAGAGGAAGAAAAAGGAGGCCTAGAGACCCCTCTCAATTTGAAAAAGTTGGTAATGAAAACCCTCTTGGAGGTTTTGGTAACTGTAATTTGTACAGAATAATGTTAATGAAGCCTGATAATACTAGAGCAAAAAGTTCTCCTCTAGAATTCTTCAAAATTATATATAGATTGGTTTGGTTTGGGGTGTTGGGACTCCAGGTCACACCAAAGATGAAGAACCTAATATAGGTGACTGACATAAGTAAATCCCTGACTAAAAAGCATTATCCTCAAAAAATAAATAGATAGATAGATAGATAAGTAAATAAATAAAAGGTCTTGTGGGAAATTCAGTATGCATTTTAAAATCTGGTCTCATTTATCCCTGCCACTCCCCATTCAATCCCATCAAATCCTTACATCCTGCCATGAAACATCCCTGCAAATTTTAGCTTAGTCAAAACACCAGACTAGAAGGATGTCATCTTATGCATCAGAGTGGATTCCAGTGGTTAGCTACTCTTTGGTTTTGAATTGGAGAACACTGAACTCCCTATAATATGCCTGGACTCCTCTTCAGGGGTTTAAGAATATTTTCAAGAAATAAAGGCCAGGGATATCAGGAAGATCCAACCAATAGAGAACATCTTCTTATAGAGTAAGGACATTTACTATTTTCCAGTCCTGACTATGGATTTTCTCTAGAGAAGTTGTGTTTTGAACCACTTGGAAAAAATGTGACTACAAAATTACCTCTGAAGAATTATATAGTCAATTAATAATTGGCATATATGGGATACCAGGAGAGACACACTGAGAAAATGATGAAAATGATACATGTGACTATTGGCTCCCAAAATCCCCAGAACTGAAGGCAACTACATTGAGTTTTGGAAATGGCTGAGTTTTAGTAGATCCCCAGCTTCAGAAAAATCAGAAACTCCTTATATGAAGTGCTCAAAGGCTTGAATTCTGGACCTTTATTTTTGACTCTTGAATATCAACAGTGTTTTGATCAAATAAAAAAAGAACTGAGTTAAGTACAGCTTTAGTACTGTCAGAGACTAGAAAGCATTTCAGCCTCTCCATGAATGAGAAACAGTGAGCCAGGCTGGGAATTGTTAGGATCAGAAAATAGCATATTACATGTTTTTACAAAGAACAGTACTACAACACCAAGAGATCACCTCTATTTGTAGGTTGTTACTACCACTTATGCCTTTTTGCATAAATATTCTCATTAAATCCACCCATCACCAAGTATGCAACAGCAAGTTCTGAGATTGTAGAACAGAATGGTGTTTGACTCCTGTTTGATTGCTGGGATCATGTGTAAATATCAAGCAGCTCTAAATAACCCTGGAATACAGTTGTGAGTCACTGCTCTTAAAATTCAGCTCTCCTGCTCCCAATCAACACCGAAAAATGTGAGGGTGTAATCATAGCCCATAAGCATCTAGAGACTATTGAAACTATATATGCTACTTGACCAGATTTGTATAACAAGCGCCTGCCAGATACAGAGTGGGAGCTGTTTATAGACATGAACAGTTTTATGGACAGTGCTACCAATTTGCAGATTCTGCAGTGGTGATGCTTACACATAGACCTCAAGGCCCTCCCAGTAGCAGGATCAGTAAGGAAAACCAAACTCATAGCCCTGACACATTGTCAAAATATTTCTCCATTGTTTTACAAGCTCATAGTCTAATATGAAAGATCAAAGCGGATGCCTTACAGCTAGCAACAGAGACATTAAACACCTACCTGAGATATCACCCTTCCTGAAAGCAATAGCTTTGCCATCAGACATAGGTGTGATTCATTGCACTTGCCACTAAAGAAATGGATCTGGAATTGCAAAAGGCTACTAAGCAGCTGATTGTGCTGGTAAGACTGTTGTTAATACTGGTCAAGAAAGTCATTTACCCCTTTCATGGACTTTCCCCAATTTGTTTTGAAATTTACTGACTGGAATGAAGTACCTATAAATGGAGAATTAGTCATATGAATCACAGCTCTACTAGGAGAATGAACTCAGTGGCATGATAAAGTATTGTTTAAATGTCTACAAGAGAGATCATGCTACTCTATGTTTTATTAGAATCTCTGTTAACTCGTATAAAGAAGAGTGGCTTCTTTGCACAGAGTGGCTCCAAGGATCATGGATGTTGTCATTTATGTGCCAAGAATAACCCCTCAATTTATTCACAGGATACAGTTAACCAGCCTTAAATATAATGCCACTTACCTTTTTGAAGAGAGGCTCATGAATTTACTCCAGTTCCAAGAACTACTAGAAATGATAAGCATCTCCTTGTCTTTGTGAATTTCTTATCACTTTTCATGAGGACAAAGCAGTGTCAGAGATTGTGAAACATTTATTGAAGGAAATGATTCCTCATTTTTTATTTAGTTCCAGTTGACAACAGATATATGGTTTTTTTTTTCAGTGATGACTCAGAAAGCTATGGCTTACAGGTTATTTGGAAGAAACACACTACAGGAAGACACTGATCCCTAGCACAAGATGAGAAAACTCATCTCACCCAAAGAAGATCTTGGAAAAACTATATCATGAAAGTCAGCTTTGGTGGGTTCAGGCATTGTATATAGCACTCCTTCAGATATGAGTGAGTCCAAGAATTGGGCTACATTTAAGCCAGTTGAATTATATCTAAAGATATTACATTGAGAAAAGAAGAAAAGGATCTTCCACCTTCCCTGTAAGGCTCCAGAGACTTCTCTGAAGAGTTGGAATGCACACCATTTTGGCAGCCCTGGTGAACATCAGAGAGAAGAATCTTGGAAACCATGAATATAGGAAATCTGCTCAATGGTAAAATTTCTTGCCATGGATATGTTAGATGCTGACTCTAAATAATTCTCTTGTAGGAAGCTCTAACAGAAATCCTAATAGTTTGTTCATGTGTCTATGAAAAAAATACATAAAATATATCAGGGTTAGATTTAGTTTACTAATGCATTTTGTGTTACTATTTGATAGAATTAGGACGAAAGAGGATAGGAAATGATTTTAAAAGTAGATACTCTAAAGAACATTTTAAAGATTCCTATTTGATCTAGACTGATTAGTTCACTATTGCCTAAAAACAAACAAACAAACAAACAAAATAACAGAGACCTTTGTCTCAACTGGTAAATTGTCCACAAATGGACAATGCTTTGCTATTGTTATTTCCTCTAAATTCACAGAAAAACAAAGGAAAACTTTATTCTAAGACTTCAACCCAACATCCAATTTTCGTCACATGTTTAATAAAAGAGAGATATCAAATTCTGAGCCAGTGGGCATCACTTATACCTAACTCAACATTATATGGTGGAGTTTTATGTACTCCACCACAGATGACAGCTAATGGAAAGTTAAGGTCAGCTGGTGCAATGACAGTTAAATTACTGGTACATTGGGAAGTTAGATTGTTGGGTTTTGGCAGTTGAATGGGTAGCACCTGGACAATTAAACCAATGATGAGATGGGGACTCCATGGAGTATCTGCCAGCTTGACAGGTGTTTCTACACCTTGCACATCAGTCTCTGCTCAGTGAACAATATCTGGTGTAGGAAAAACTTCATCTTGCTACATAATTGCTTCAAAAATCTCTCAAAATTCACCCTTTCAAAATATTTCTCTCTTTTAATTCTCATCTTACTCACTCCATATGTAAATAAATCCTGTTATTGTTGTTTCTCCCTGTGTTTCTGCTTTTGAATAATGTAGTAGAGTTAGAGGCATATGGTGAGTACCCACTAACTGAGTCAAACCCAATTCACCTGTTTGCTCTGTTTAAACATTTATTTTAGAGTTTAACTGAACAATAGTTTTTTAAGATGTAAAATGTAACACAAGAAACAATACCTGCTCACCTAATTCTTAACAAAGTAATACATAGAGACTATACAACAAATACTGTAGCAATTGCATCAAAAATAAAGGTGTTTACTAGTATAAAATAATATTTTTTTCATTTGTAACATGATTGAATTTCTTACTAAGGAAAAAATTACTTTCAATGAAATATTTAGTTTGCAGATGCAATAAGATATTGACCAAAGTATAGTTTCTCCACATAAGTAGACACAATATATAGAACATACAAATAAATATAATTTATGTAGATTGTATATAGTTCAATCATTTCATTGAATACAATGAAATATGAAGGAATTTATAATCACTGCAGCACTATTTAGTACAGTTGGGTTATAGAAGTAAGGGAACAATTTAAATGTCCAATAACTGATGCACACAGATGTAATATGTGCACAATAAATATGATTAAATCATAATGGATGAGATCTTGCCATTTTCAACATGGTTAGAAACAGAGGTCATTATGTTAGATGTCAAAAGTCAGATGGAAAAAAGCAAATGAGGCATGATTTTTATTCATATCTATAATAGAAGGGAACAAAACAAAGGAATGGAAAAACTAAGCCACTTCCTACCCTTAGAAATCTAACTGCAGGTTTATACTCCCAGGGGGAGGGGGTGGCTGTGGGATATGAGGAGTAAAGAGGATTCGGAACCCAGTATACTTGGGTGCTTTGTTTATGAGTGTGGTATGGTAGCATGCAACTGAAGAGAGGTCAATCTATACCCTTAAATTACTACATAGTGTTGTAAACCAATATTATGTCAATGGAAATAATAAAAAGTCTTTTAAAAAGTCAAAGTATCTACAGTCATTTTCAAGTTTTCCCATAGTGTAACATTATGACATTTCTTAACTCAAAATGAAATCCAGTTTCCATCAATATCTATTGTTTTTATTCACCTTCCCACCATATAATGCATTGTGTTTTGTAATCCATGAATATTATAGACTATATCAATAGCTTCCTTTTATTAATATTTTAGTAAAATTCTATTATGTAGGTACATCATAAACTGTTTATCCATTCTCTTACTGATAGGCATTTTGATTCATATTTTGTTACTGAAATAAACATTTTTGTACAGACATTATTTTATAATTTGCTTATGTGTGTGTTTCATTTTTATTTAGTAAATATTTGGTCAAATAATTTCTTTGTTTAACATTAATGCATGGTTTACTATAGAATATTTTTTCCAATAATGTTTCCAAGAATATTCAAGTATTTGTACCATTTTGTACTTCTATTGCTAGTATATGAAAGTTCCAATAATTTAACCTCTTTTGTTAACACTTATTTTTGTTTGTTTTTGTTGTTGTTTTGCAGGCATTTCTAAGTATGTCTAAGGAGTACAAGAGCAATCATGAAAAAAATGTTTTATGAAAAACTCTACTAGAAAATAAATGATAAAATTGGGACAAAATATAAGAAACAAAAAATATTTGTTGTTACTGGAAAATGACCAAAAACAGAGAGAAGATGGGAAGTGTATGAAATTTCAAAGAATTATAAATGGAAAAATGGAACTTGTGTTTTGTTAGACATTCTTGTTGCAAAATTTTCTATTACATCTACATAGTAGGGATCATGGCCTTATATGCTCATTATGATATGTAACAGAATTATAAAATATAAGACCAGCTGGAAATTAAAACAGAAATGCTTAAATAAAGGAGTAACAGAACAATTAAAATAATGAGACTCCACATTTATATATACATCTACCGAATACAGCTCCCAATATCTCTGGTATATAATTGCCTAGAAGAGACTTAAGGCTTCCCCCATACACAAACACACACAAAGTAATAATGAGACAAAATCAGAAGAGTAATCTACCCTTGAAATAAAGAACTGCACTATACAAGCTTCAAAGGTCTATGAGAATGTTGACTGATCATATGAGGACCCATATGATAGGTATAGGAGAAGATAGTTGTAGTCATATTGCCTTTATATCACATAATAGAACAGATAACAAAAAAAAAGAACAAAAACAAAAAAAAAGCATTTTAGAAGACAAAACCCTAGAAATAAAACAAACACAGGTAAGTAAGCAAAATTTTCAACATGAATTTTGTCCAATTCATTTGTGTAGACAAAGAAAATACCTTTTGGAGTTAGAATAAGAAAAATGGCTATAATCTGCAAGAACTAAGAAGAAATGATCACATTACATAGGAAATAAATTTTCATTCTGACTTCAGTCAAGATATTGCTATTAGAACAAAAAAAATAAAATGATATTGCAGCTTAATATAGTTTAAAAAAAACCTATGATGTTTGTTATTAACCAAGAATTATTAGGTAAGCAAATAACTAGAAAAGGAAAATTTCACCATATAAAGAGGAGGGAGTGGAAGAAGTTAATAAAAAGAGATGCTAAGATGTTTCTTTGTGAATGTTATGAAAATTCCAGAGGTTTTAAAGAACTTGTTAATGTAATTAAATGAAAGTTTATTATTCAAAAAATGGTCTAAATGACAAAAAAACAAAATAAAAAGCACTCTGAAATACATTAAGTAATTAATATTCATTAGAAAACAGATGATGAAAGCAAAAAAAGAGTAAATATAAGCATATATCAGTAGAAAATTTTAATCAAACAATAGAGATAAAAATACTAGCAGGAAAACAAGTTCTCATATTTAGTACTTAACATACACACTCTAATATAGGTCCATTATAGGTACTTCAAAAAGAAGAGCAAGAAATGAGTAGACTATATATTTAAAGAAATACTGGTTGAGAATTATCAAATTTAGTTTTATATCCATGTAACTAAATGAACTCCAAGTCATATAAATTAGAGACCAAACATAAGAGGGTTCACTAGCACCACTGAAGATAGTAAAGAACACAAAAAGATATGTTTAATGAAATAAATACAGATGTGGAAAATTTAAATGACACAAGTGAAAGAGGAGAGATAAATTTTAAGATGAATGAAGAAAATATGTAAGAAGTATCAGACTCCATAGAAGAGGATTCATAAGTAAAATGGGTATTCCAAAAGGTGAAGATATAAGAGAAGAGAGATCCCATATTAAATAATCATAACCTAGAACCTCTGAAACTTAAGGGAAACTATTAATATAATGTCCCAGAAACAGAAAGTGTACCCAGTATTTGTTGGCCATTTTCATTTTTTTTAAATATTTGTTTGATTGTTTTTCTAATCTGATATAGCCTAAGCTGTTTATGCTTTCCTGAATTTATTAGCAGGTATAGTCAGAAAGAGGTTTCTGAAGTGTAAGTCTTAGAGCGTTTTGCCCATATTTTCCTCTATGTAGTTTATTGATTCAATTCTCATATCCAAGTATTTTATCCATTTTGAGTTGGTTTTTACTGGTTCAGGGAGGGCAAAGAACAAGGGTGGAGTAGAGCATGGTGGAGAGCAGTGGAGGACTATGGTGATAAAATTATGGCTATTGTAACTGTAGGCAAAAATCTTACATTGTAAAATAAACAAGAATTTTTTAAAAAAATACAACAACCAAAAACCTTCTAATTAAACATGAAAAAATATTTCATATATGTTTAGATATATGTGTGTACATGTGTGATACATATGTACTTACATATCAGTGTGTATTAGGAAAATTATTAATGAAAAAATCTAAATATCTTTAAAGTAAAAACAATAATTCTGTACTCTGTTTATGAAGAGTGTTCCTTCATTCATTATCATATATTTTTATTGCTGAGATGCCATCTCTTCCTCTGGTATTCTTCCTAACGATATACTTAGAAATAGCTATTTGGGTCCTCAGTATCACATATCAGTATGATTTGTCTGAAATCTTGCTTCGCACCAGGTCTCAGCTACTTATGTTGTTTGAAAATGTGCTTCAGTAAATTCTTAAAATGCTACTTAAGCTCTATCTACTTTTCAAACAATAGCTATTGGAAAGAAGAATTGTTATTCATGATAGTTAACCAAGATCAAATATTATAGAAATTCTCATTTTGAGAAATTTATAAAAACTCAAAGCCATTATTCTAACATTTCAATCTGATCCTACAATTTTATGTCAGGTAAAGACAGTCTCAAAATTCTATTTATGGTAAAGCTAATTCATAAGTAGGAATTAATTTTTTTTTTCTTTTGGAAAAGTACGTTCAAATAAATTTAATAAAAACTGAACAAAAATGAAAAAGAAAAGTCAGGGTTTTTAAAGAATATCATTTTTGTAGGTAGCAATTTCAATATTTCTGAGTATGTCACATGCATTTTCTTGTTATTGTGTTGCGCCATTCAGTTGTTTATTTTGTCATCTAGTTTCCTGAATATTTATAAAACTAGAGAGTAATTTGGTGGTGAGATAATCCGCACCACTCGGTTGTCTCAGAGTCCGGACATGGAGGTCAAAACTGGGAGGGAAGAATCTAAATGATGACCTAGATATGAAAATAGTTATGGCAAGTATCATACAAATCATTATTTAATATTTTAGCCTCAAGAAGAATCTGTGGACCTCCCTTAAAAATATTCATAATAGACTCATTGTTCTATCCCCATACTAATCATAGTTTTAGAAATGAATTAAAAATGTCATAATATCAAAATTGTAATTATTTTAAAAATCTTGCTAACTAGTAAGAACTCAAGAATAGATAGGTGAGTCATAAATTCTGATATTGACTAGAACCAAAAAAAATGCAATAAAAGTCTAGGACAGTTCCTAAACTGTGGTCTCCTGGAGACCTCAGAAATGTTTTTGAAAGAAACTTCTAGGAGTATATACTTACAGAACATTATTGTAAGGTTTTTATAGATCTGTAAATCTCTTAAGCAGAGAGGAATTTTGAGAGTATGTACTTTGCTCATTTTTCTTTAGGAAAATCCCATAGTTGGAATCAGATACTCAATTTGTTCCCAATTGAGATTAAATAACATTTTCTTTCTCTCTCTTTTTCCACCTCCTTTCCTCTGATAGCTCCTCTCCCTTACCCCATCTTTCCACCTCTCTACTCCCTCATGCATACATGCACAAAATACTCTGAATGTTTTAAAATCTACATGTTTATATATAACCACAAATGTGTGCATATATGTACAGTGATATGAATATATGTATATATTCATGTATATAGTAGAAAATATGTAAGAAGTATCAGACTCCATAGAAGAGGATTCATAAGTAAAATGGGTATTCCAAAAGGTGAAGATATAAGAGAAGAGAGATCCCATATTAAATAATTATGTACATATATATGTATATATATATGTACATAATGCCAGTAACTATAATACAAAAGCAGCTCCAAAGCTCCACTACATGCATTTGAAGACAGGGCAACTTTAGAACTTTATACATTTTTTGAAGTAATTGCCAAAATAACCATGAGTTATAGTTAGTATATCCAGTTTACTAACATCATATATCTAGCAAATATTAGATATTTGTCTGCACAAGTTATACCTAATTCATTTACAAATGAAATATAAGACATGTTCTTACCTAAAGCCACAGATGTAAAGTGGTCAAATAGTATAGTTAGAGTTAAGTAAATATTTCATCGCATAATTTATTATTCCACATATTTAGCACACATTATAATATAAGAAAACTATAGCACATTCATATTTCAATTTATTTTATTTTTATTTCATAAATATTACTTTGGCTGACTTATGAGCTAAGCTTTGGGTTAAATTACTGAGGTAATATTGGGTTACTCTCTAAAATATCACCACCATTGTGCACTCTCCACCAGTTCACCCATAATTCATCACTATAAACTATTGCTCTTATTTCCTTCTTTGTCCTTTCACCTCCCTGCCCATCCCCCTTGTTTCATTTTGTAGTCAGTTATGAAGGGGTAATATTGGGTTATCCCTGTAGAATAACAGAAACTGATATCTTCTGAAAACACTAACAACATTCATGATGGCTCCATAATTATACTCTAAACTTGCTTCCCAATTGTATCCCTTCCAAATACCATCACATAGGACTAGGATTTCAGCATATGAATTTTGGGTAAGTGTGAATGCAAGCATTCAGTTCGTTGTAGGAAACAATCTGGATATTTTGCAAGTTCTAAGCTTTGAGTGTTAATGTAGGGGTCAACTGGCAATTGTGCTTTTTGAGATTTTATCTAATGTAGGGACACAACTAATTGAAGTGAGGGTTCTTTTACAGGTATAAAACAAAAGCAAACCAGGTTTTCCATGTCCAAAAAACTCTGGAAATTCAAGGAAAGTGAGCAAAGAGAGACTGGTAATAGAAGAAAGAATTTTTGAGCATTTTAAAGTGAAATAAACTAACATAATCATTAGGCATAGCGAAATGTAAATCAGAAAGAAAAGCTGATTTTCATCAGATATTTCCTAAGCTGTCTCACTCTGGAGTCTAGAGTATTCTTTGGAGAATGTAAATGCTTGTTCTGAGTGTGGAGAGGTAATATAGAAGTTAGCAATTGACCAATGTATGGAAATAACTTATTTCAGAAACAAGGTGAAGATTTTCTTGTGTCATTGAGAGGATTCTGATGATTGTGTCTGAAAAAAGACTCAGCTTGAATTGATGTGTGATGATTATTATGTGTATATACATATACTATGTATGCATATATATGCACACATGCTCACATATATGTATGCATATATACACATATATATATATTTAATTTTGTAAGAGGAGTAATCATTATAGATAAACTCAAGGACCAGTTTCATCCCATGTTCCACTAGAAGCTATGATTATTTTGTACATGAAGCAAATGGCAAAACAAAGTAATTTTACCTAAAGATACAGGCCAGAGTCAAGTGCTAAAAAGAGGTCCCCAGCCTTAAAGGGAGCTTTAAATATTGGCTGAAGGAGACATCATAATCTCAATATAGTCTTAAGGTTGTGAGTATTGGGAATGAAGATGATGCATACCAGAAGTCAAATGGAGTTTTCTTTGCTGAAATGAACAACAAAGTGTGAACTTTCAGCTTGAGTTGTTATTAGACAGGGCTAGATGATAAGATGCTCAAACCTTAAATGGGGAACTCTATACCTGATTATTATAGACATAATTTGTTGGCAGTTATAAATGTGTTCAGCTACTGCTTCCTAGCCCGTGGTGACTTAAAATACTCATGTTCTAGGGCATATACAGTATTGAAAATAACCTATACATGAAAAAGTTTAACAAAGTTAGCCTTTCTACATGAAAATGTACGTAATGTACCTTTGTCTTGAGAGTTATTCTTTCACAAGCTCAAGGGTTGAGATTCATTTTAGATTATTTAAATGAGTTGTATAGATCATTTCTTTCACTTGCTATAATGGTCAACCAACAGTGTTTCCAATATTCTCACTCCCTTCAAGGAAATATATTCCAACTGATGACTGAATATGTAATCTTGCCTCATTTAATTATCTTGAGTTAATGATATGTTCTCACAAAATAATTTATTCTTCTTTATCTCTGGATTCCAGCATATTGCGTCTTTACCTGACATATTGAAGAAAGCACAGCTCATTTCCTAGTAGAATCTTGTCTTTGGCATCTACAGATATCAGGATCTTTTATAACTGATTACAACACAAAATATATTACCATGTTGGGTGCAGAAGAAATGGGCAAACACATTTATTGAGTTCATTCTATTTTATAGATTCTTATTTTAGTCTGTATACCTATTCTGGCAAGTACATACTCTTATTTTCTGGATGAAAGCTACCATCAGAAACATGAGTTTTGCTCAAGTATGAAGTAAACTCAATCTCATGCTTTTGTATGCATGTGATACTTGTGTGCACTGCAGAGTAAGAACAAAAGTGGTAGGCAATTCATTTTGTTTCTCACTAAAATTGAAGAAAGTCTGTCTTTTGCTGACATAGTATTGGAATCATATAGGAAGCTGATTCCTGAATAGACACACCACACCTACATTTTCAGAATATCTGGAATGGAAATTTGCATTTTATTAATTCTGCATTTTTGCTTAAATTTTTAGCATTGCAAATTTTTAGGCAGGGAATTTATGACTGGAACACAATTTTTTTTGAAGAATTTAAATTTACCAAGTTTTATGTTTCCCAATAAATATGTGAGGACTTACTGTGATAATTAGTTGTGAAGGAACTAGTTGGTACCAGTTTTGAGATTAAATCTATTATCTTTAAACATAGGATGCCATATTGTATTTTCTTGAGAAGTTTCTTTATAACTGCTAACTCAGACTGCATGGATAAAGATAAATTTAAATTTTTAACAGACTTTGATACACTGTTTATGTGCTTTCACAGGAAAAGTGGCTATAACCCAATAAATGAAGTCTGCCAAATAGAGTTAGTTACCAAAAATAAAAATTGTTTGCATTAGTGACAGATGTGAAAATTAATTTTGAAATGTTTTAATGTGACATTAAAATTATTATTATTCAAATAACCTTGCTAAAAATGTACTTACATTTAAACATCCTTATTAATAAATTACATGGGTTTTAAGAATTTTTTCCATCTTACCAATATTTCCAAATTAATGATCTTTACAAAAAGAAAGTTTTTAGTTTTAGGAATTTTGAAAGAAACAATTTTTTTTCTGATAGGAAATTGCAAATATATTATTCTAGATAAAATTACCTCCAAATATGATGTGGTTTATAGAAGTTAAGATTTTCTCTTTAATTATATTAGGATCATAAAATTTTTTGATATTAAGAAAGCTATCAAAAAGCCCCATGACTCATGAAGAAAATAATTGTCCATTTAAAAGCCAAACAGAAGTAGAATAAATACATCCTTATTTGAATAAAATCTGACAGTTCACCCCTCTAAATATATTCTACAATTGACTTTTAAATATTTGACCATAGTGTACTTTATGAAGTACCTAATGAAAAAATACAGTAAATATTAGTAAACAATTAAAAATATTCCCACATTATACAAAAGATATATTATTGTCTAGTTACAGAGTGAGAGCCACTAGAAAAATTTAAAATGCCTAATCAATAAAGATTTTTTTTTTTTAATTGAGATTAGGTCTTGTTATTTTTGCCCGTGGAACCCCAGGTTCATGCTGCCTGGGGTACCACAGACTCAAGCAATCCCCAGCCTCAGCTTCACAGGTAGCCGGGATTACAGGCATGCACCACCACGCCCAGCTATTTTTTTGGTGGGGGACTAGGTCTTGCTACGTGCCCCCGGCGGGAATCCAACCGTGATCCCGGACCCCGGCTGTGGCTTCCTAGGCTGCCACCTACAGGCATGTGCCACCATGCCCGGTCCGAATCCTTATTTATGATGATACATAAGCACTAGGACCATTTGTAAGGAAATTAAATCAATAAGCAACAGCTAATCACCTCAGTGGTCATACTTAAATACTAGTTAATGAGAGCTCCTTACTTTTAAATGTAAAACAATTAAAGTTCACTCAGTGCTGTATCAGTTTCACTCTAAACAAATTATGTAAATTCATTATTTAAAAATTTCCACCAGTCTTTGATTACCATACTTTCAAAATATTCCATAGAAAATCAGTAGTTGCCTCTACTTGGAAAGATTATGCTTAACCAACAGAGCTCCCCCTAATTGCAGGATACAAGAATAACAAAAAATTTAGTTTTATGTGTTAATTTTGATATTGATAAATATTTCACCATTTGACCTGTTTGAAGATTGAACTAAGATATTGAATTTATCTACACTAGACAACATTTTAGGGACTCTTGAATCAACCGGCAAGCACACTGGCTTTTTGATTATCTAATCTCCTTTTTTTCTTGATGTTAATTTTTGAAACACTCTCAAAAGTAATTTGAGTTCTGTCTTATTCAGAACTTTCAGACCAATATGACTTTATATGTATATATATATAATATTATATATAAATCTTTTTTTGAAGCAAATTGGTCTTATTTATTTTTTTGCTACAATGTCAAGTAAGGACTGAACAATCTATTTACCTACTGTACATAACTACATGCAAATTTTTGTTGATTCTTGTGTACTAAATTACTAGTTGCATAATTCATGACCAGTCTTTGATGCTTTCTAAAGCTTAGTTTACCTACATTTGACATGGGGATTATAATATATACGATATGATTAGTTGCTTTGTTTAATTGAGATGACATTGAACAATATAAAATATTACTTAATATATGTTCTTCAATTCGAGTGACAGCTTCATCTGAGTGACAACTTTGAGTCATATGTGTTCCTAAAATGTTGCTGTATCCATATCCTATTCACTAACTATAATTCTAAGTGTTGTTAAGGAAATCGATAATTCTTTCATTTTTAGCTTTTGAGTATAGTGTTTGCACATTAAATGTGGGTTTATTGTTTTCTCATTCCTATTCTCCTTGGAGCATACCTACTTCTTTTCTTTCCTAGTCAAACTTTGAGACACTAAAGATTATATGGAGAATCAGAACACTAAAATTTATATTTTTAAAAATATCATAGTTAAAGCAATAGATACTTTCTATTGACTAAGAATGTAGAAAACAGAAATTAGGTAGAATTGTATTCTCAAATTCCTCAAAAGATGTGCCTTTACAAAAGATGGGTAATTATTCAAAAAAAAAGTGAGTAAGGAATATATAATTTTCTTTAAAGGACATATTTCATTGCTGAATAATATCATGAAAAATAGAACAATAAAATAATCGTGGGTGTTTTAAGTCAAATTCATATGTATTTAGTATAAACTGTGTTAGTAATATCTGAAAAAAATTTTTGGCAATAAAGTATAAAGAAATGAACCTATAAAAACTTTGTACATGTTATTGTATTTGAAATTTTAAGTGAATATTGTTTTTAAGCAAAACATTCAATTATTATGCAACAAAATATTGTGAACTGCAAAGCATTTGAATTGTCAGAAGTTGAGAAATGACATGGTTTTTTCAAAAGAAATTGAAGAGTTCAAGGAGAAAGAAATATTACAGAATATAAATGATTACTTTGCATTTGATGTACTATCATATCAAATAGTATCTATGTTTATTGCATTTATTTTCATAGAATACTACTATTTTCATATAATACTTCTTTTGAGGCAAATATTCATTAAGTAAATCTGGCCTTACTTATTAATCTAGTCACTTGTGTCTGCCCAAACACAAAATCATTAAATTCTAGTGAGCTCATTGTTTTGTTAACTGAAATAAGTTATTTTAGAAAAGCTACTTAGAACAAATCAAATCTCTAACATTAACTTAAATCCCCTTTATTTTATGATATTTAACACTTCATTAAAAACTTGCAGTTTATAATGAAGTATTAAATAAAATATAATGTATTCCTCTAACACCAACAAAAAGTAAATGAGCAAAATAATTAAAACAAGAAAAGGAATAGTAGTAATCCGATTCACAAGATAAAGAAATGCTTTAAATTATATTATTTGAAAAGCCAATACAAGGGAAACAGAAAAAAAAGTAAAGTATTCTAGAGCATTCCCTGTGGTGTTCTTATGCAGAAACATAAGAAAAAATACACAGGAACCACACAAAACATCTTTAGGTGCACCATGTGTTATACCTGTCCTTCTAAGAAAACTCCATGGTTTTCCTAAAGCTAGACACCAGAGGAAAGAAAACTAAGCAATATTTGACATTTTGCTCACACCTGGTAGAATTCCAAAATAGTTTTTTTTTTTCAGTTTAATGGTGATTTCCAAGAGATAGTTCCAATAATAAAAGAAAAAAAACATATAAAAGGTAAGTTGTTGGATTTTGCTTTTGTTTTGTTTTTAACCTGAAGAAGATTGAAACTGTTGCTTGCTCAAAGAAGAGAACTACTGGAAATTCAAGTAAATTCTCCTTTCTTATTAAAAAAAAAAAAAACAATATGACTCAATTGTCAGAAGTTTTGCCTTTTCGTTTTTTAAGTGGTAGATACTCTGAAGATTTGGGTAAATTAAGAAAATTAAGTAAACTTGTTTTTTTCTTTATAACTTAAGGCATATTTTGTTTAGAATGAGCTATGGATATAGGTCCATGTGTCTGTATATATACATGTGAATAGATATTCATCTCTATAAATGATCATTATAGAATTCATGGGAAAATCCTAGTAGATTAAACTAATAACATAAAAAGATGAAAACATAAACATTTGAGGTAAAAGATTTTAGATAAAACATTTTCCTGTATAAAGGACATAGACACTGAATCTGTAGAATATGTGTGCTCTCTACATTTTTTTGAACATTGTATGCAGTGATCTATTCTAATGAAAAACATCACAAAAAGTACCCATAAGGTATGTTTAAGTGTTCGTTGGTTTGTTTTTAAATGTTTATATACATGATGGTCATGAAATGCACCATTCAGAATTAGTGCTTGACGTCTGATTAGAGGACAGAGTGTGACCTCATAACTGTGGAATTTTTTCATTGTCGTATCTATTAGCTATCCAGGCTCACCTTACCTTTTCAAAATACACTGAAATCATTTTTTAAGAAAATACACCAATCTTGTAAAAAACATTTCCAAGAAATGTTACACTCATAAATCATTGACACATTTAGTTGACTCCATTTCACGGTATTGAATTCTTTAAAGTTGGAAGTTCTGTTCATCTTAAGGGCCTATCTAATGTCCTATTGAACTACAAGGTATGACTGTTGCAAGGACATGCTGAGTTCTTTTTAACCAGGGAGACATCCAAGAAGAAAGACAAGTCCTGTACTTGCGATAATTATTGATATTGTTCAGCTGAAAGGTAGAGCTACCACTACTAAAGCAGGGCAGAAAAAAAATTATTTGAAAAAGGGTGATCAGCTTGGGTACGTCATCATATTTCCCCCCTTCAGGAGATTGTAAATGGCCAAATGCAGTCATACTGCGTGTTGAAGTATGTGATCAAAGTTGCAGTATCTTCAAGAGTGAAGACTTATTTCAATCCACAAATAATCCATCAATTACTAACCAGATGATAACTGAGAGTGAAAAAAGTGTTAAACTATTTTTATAGTAAAGAGATGGAAGAAAATCAAGGAAATTCTTTTATTGATTGACTATAACTGAAATAGGTGCATTATTTGAGAAAATATACCTAGGTTTTAGTACTAAATTTGCAGAACTCTGGATTATATTTGTTTGTATAGTGGCTACTACTACATTAAAGCCACTCCAGTCTAATGATTCCAGATTAATTTGGTTAATTAATTTGACAGGAGGAATATGATAAATATTATAGTCCAGAGGACTACAACATCTCTCATTTCGCTAAGTTTCTCCTGGGAAAGATATTATAAGAATTGCTGCAAAACAAAGGTGGAACTCATGGAACTGGATGTCTCCTATCTTAGTCTGCATGGAACATAACTAATGGCCTTACTTAAACAGGTACCATACTCAGAATCCATTACCACATTAGTTCTATATCTGTTTCCAAACAAAAAATATGTGTTGAAAGCATAGAAAGTTACCTCTATTCTTGGGAAACTATGACATTTTTTCTAAATGATGCACAAGCTAGAAACTCCTTATCATCCTGAACAAAGATTTCTTTGAAGAACTCTATCTTTAGAACTCTCTTTCAAGGAATTCAAACATGATTATCCTCCTTCTATATCTGATTCCTCCTTGTTTTTTCTCTCAGTATTATTCTCTTGTATTCCTAACTTGTATCTGCTTCTCAGAGACACTGATCAGCGTGCTAAGAAATGTCAAATGGAATGAGATAATCAAAAGCTCAATAGTGAGTATAGTATGAATGTACATGTTGCACTATTAAAACAAAATTTGTAGTAACCATGGTACTAATGCAATATATGTATATACACACATATATACACTCACATATAAACACATATGTAAGTGTACTAGAGAATAGCACTTGAAAGATTAGTTGACTGTAGACATAAATCATTCATGTATTTAGTAATAATGACAATGCCATATGGGGTCATCAAAATCAGTTTCTGGAATGTATGTTTAGTAATACTTTCTATACTTTCACAATAAACTGATAATAGATTTTTGATATTTAAACAACTCAGAGAAATAGCTATGTTTTCTTGGTGTCCATTTGATGCTAAAGACCCACTTCAAAATTCATGCAGCCATTATATGTATGAACTGTCCAAACACTATCCTTTACATATTGGATATGTGCTTAGAGAAATCTGAACTTTATGTTTTTTCACTATATGCAAATGGGCAGAAGCCTCCAACCAACAAGCCACAGGGAAAAAAGCAACGTTTTTAAAATGTGGCTTCCAGCCGCCCAGCTTCTTATCAGCTTTTTATCACCTGTGCACAGCAGTTGTCAGTGAAATGCAATTTAAACAATAGGGTTTTATTTACAAGCAAAATTAACCATGAAAACAAAAAAATCCTTAAAGCCACAAGTGGACAGTTATTTTACCTCAGGTACTGTTTAGTTTGAAGGTCCACAACGCATGTCCAAGATGGTGTTCCTCCAAATCCGAGGCAGGTACTCTGCAAATATGCTGCCTTGCTGCAGCTCCACAAGCTTATTTTACCAGGCTTGCCTTTGGAGTGTCTGGCCACATCCATTAGGCCTGCCCTCAGCAGCCCCTGGTCAACCCTGGCCTGCCATTCTGGCATCCGACTCCACACCAGCTTCTTCTCTGCTGGCCACTCCCCAACACTGGCTCCTCGCCACCTCCAGCTCACTTTTCCAGGTGACTTCCCAAGTGGGCCTGTTCTATTGGCCCACCACTCTCGTGTCTCTCAACTCTCTCTTCCCTCAGCCTTTTAATCAGCCTTTTTCCTGCTTCTCCCTTCTCATGGGTCTTTCTCTCAGACCCCGCCCACCAGGGCGTTTTGTTGGTCACACAATTTTCATCTGTGTCACTAACCTATATCAAGGACACTGATTTGAGAAAAAAATTATTGCCAGAGTATGTATGTCACTTTCATACAAGAGTATATAACCCATCTTTAAATTGAGAACCATCAATGAGATTAAAAAATGACCAAAAAATTATAGTCTTAGGCTTTTAAATAATTTTATCTTCAACTTGTTTATTGATTTAATAGGTAGCATTCAGTATGTGTGGAATAGTTATAATTTATTCATCACTATAAGCAAATGTGGTGATTATAACTTAAAAAGATTATATAGGGACCCATTTCACTTAAGAGTGTTACCATAATCAAATGAAATTATGAACTTAAATTTGCTCATTTGCAAATTAAAATAATTGATGTCAAGTAAGTAATTGGGAATCCTAAGGGTATATACACATAAAGTTTTTAATTGCCCAAGTTTTTTTTTTCAATTATCAAACTTATTATTTAACACAGTTGACATATGGATCTTAATCACCAAATATTAACCAGTCTTCGAGTGCATGTGTGTTCCATTTTTTTAAACAAATTTACATTTTAAAGAACTATATAAGTGATCCCTGAAAGTATAGTTTTCACACATTTACATTTTAAACTGCTTTGCTTTATGGGAAATGTTAGACCATAAAGAACATTGGTATCAAGTTATTTGATACATTGAAATGGATCAAATTCATTTCAACACTTTTATTTAGATGTCATGCTGTTGTTGAGAGTAATCAACTTAGGATGATTTGTGCTTTTGGGGAAGGTAGTGAGATAAAGCATATATTAAAAAACTGTACTTGCATAAATTAAAGTAATTGTACTTACATGAATGAAATACCAGGATATTGTCATATTTACATACATATCAAGTCATGCAGTTTATCTTTAAGATTATATGACTTTGAGGCAATACATTTACATAAACTAGGACCCAAATTATAGTTTGAGCAGATCTTTTGAATGCCAGTTATTTAGAAGTCATTTTCTCAAATGGTTGATGTCAGTGTACTACTAAATATAGCTTATTCCACTATAGATATTAAAGAAAAATTTTCACTTTTGTTTTTTAAAATGAATTTTTTCACATGTAGATCAATTAAAAAATAAAATTATGAAAATATATTTTCCTACACATATTATGCATTTTTGTTCCATGTCTTAAGTCATATTTTTTTCACATTTATCCTTGAAAGAAAAGAAAATATTTAAACATAAGAAAGCTGATGGAGAACCCAAACCTTTCTTAAAACAGAAAACAGACTTGCAATTATATTACTATTCAGTTTTTTATCTATGAAATTAATGCACAAACATGATTATATGCTTAAGCACATTATCTTATCTAATAAGATAATACTGCTCATACTCAAAATTTAGTATGAGCAGAAGTAACGTCACATAGTACTAGTGTTGTTCCAGCAGAAATGATTTAAGATTATCAAAACCAAAAAAAAAAAAAAAAAAAAACAAAAAACTAAAGAACTTCATCTGAGATAGTGATTCAAATAAATTTTTAAAATATATTCTTATGACACCAATATATGGCAATTATATCCTGGTTTTTATATAATTTGCTATTAAATGATTTAAATAATATACTTACTTATCAATCACCAAGACTTTGATGAACACATATGTATATGATACTTCTCAATTCAATATAACTTCTGTTATTGGTTATTGAATTTAATTTACTGATTGAATCCTTTGCTTGTAAAGTTTAATATAGTACCATGGTAGAATTCCCTAAACCTAGGAAAATCACTTATTTTTCTTCTTCAATTCCCACTTGATAGATAGATTGAATACCATTTGTGGAAAGTTAGAAAGTGAGCAAAATAGCTTCTATCATTTTGGAGGACAATCATAGAAATAACGATTACATTAAATATGAATTTTTATTTGACAGTGATAAAAACAAGGAATTCATCTGATGTTATTCCAGGCGTGGGCATTTTCTTTCACTGAGTTGCAATTTATTACCACTTCTCTATTGGGTATCTAACAATTTCTCAGTTTAAAGGAAGACATATGTACAAATATTTACGCACATATATGTATATGTGCATATATATATTTATGAGTGCATTGAAGATGCAAGAAGTACAAGATGCACAATTCTATATATTATGTGTTATATGTTCTATATTATGTGCTTTCTTCAGACATTTGCTCTGCTAAGGAATGTAGCCAGGATCTAAAATTGGGCAAGTAGTAACTATAAATGAAGGAGACTCTTGAAAGTCTCATTTTTGGATATTCTAATCCAGAATTGTATTATGCATTTTCCAGGATTTTTTTCATTTTGTGATGCTAAAATTAAAGATAGAAATAGATGTATTTCTTCAGTTCATAAAAGTGGTCATAAACTACAAAAGCTCATTTTTTAATATAAAATGTATTTCAATTCATTCATTTAAAATGCATTTTCCTTTTTGCTTACCAGAATGCTTGGAATAGGAAAAGAACATCAACTAGCAACATCAAAACATCACCATGAAATAAACATTTTATGAAAAGAATAAAATAATATCCCAACATAATAGGCTTCTAAGAAGTAAAAAGTGGTTTATGAGAGATTCATTTTATTAGAGTATTTTTTAACATACAGGGATAAAGGTAAACTTATTTGAAATTATATGTTTTGAGAACTGAGTTGTCATCTAAATACATAGTATTTATCTATGAATAAAGGTTTGTGCCTTGAATTCTAAGATCATATTATTTTAAAAATCACTATATATCCATAAATTGGTTCATTTAAAAATTAACATATATTTGTACTCACAGATGTGTAATGCATTTTCTTATTACATATAGTCTACATGTTTAATACTCTCACAAAGACAAATATAACTAGAAACATTGAATTATTTTTAAATGACACAAATATGAATGTTCTTAGTATCAAATCACATTCCAAGGAACAATGTCACATTTATTGCTTGTTATGAAGAGTCAATATAATAACCATATTTTAGTTAGTTTTCATAGTAATTTCAAATTTCATGAGTGATTTATCAAGACTAAATGCTTTTGTGTATGTCTGATCCAGTTGTACTGATGTTGTGCTTAGTTTTAGATCACCATTTTCTTTTTAGTCACATATTTTTGTAGTTTCAGAGATGTATTTAATCTGGATTTTTGTGAAAGAAACCTTCCTTACCCATTTGCCCATTTTGTTGGGGTTAGACTATTTAAATTTTGTAAGATGTTTACTTATCTAAGTATAGTTTTGTGCAAATGTTCCAAAGTGAGCAAGGTCACTGTTGATTCAGTCAAACAGAAAAAATATCTTGAGCCTAAGTTACATCTAATATGCCTTTAAAGCAGAAAGAGGGACATCGGGCATGGTGGCGCATGCTTGTAGTGGCAGCCTGGGAAGCCATGGCCAGGACCAGGGATTGTGGTTCAAGTCCCGCCGGGGGCATGTAAAGAGACGTAGCCCCAAAAATATAGCTGGGCTGGTGGCACGCACCTGTAATCCCAGCTACCTAGGAAGCTGAGGCTGGGGAATGATTGAGTCTGTGGTACCCCGGAAAACGTGAGCCTGCGGTTTCATGGGCAAAAACAGCAAGACCTAGTCTCAAAAAAAAAAAAAAAAAAAAAAAAAAAAAAAAAAAAAAAAAAAAAAAAAAAAAAAAAAAAAAAAAAAAAAAAAAGAGGGTAAGGGTACTGCATATCAGCAGGGGATTAGGTTTCACTTTCTGTATTTGGTGATGGTTAGTAGGAAAGGCACACAAGCACTCAAACTTATCACAAAATACAGTGCATGGAGGTGCTGAAGGGAATTTTTAACTAAAGAAAATGAGAAAGAAACTAAACACAAAAGCAGGATAATTTTCAGTTAACAATACTCACTACTTGAAATGTATAAACAATTGATAATTTCAGCACAAAGGAGAAATCAAACGCCTTTAAAAAGATGTGAGATAAGAAAAGTTATTAACATGAAAATAATTCTCCGCTGTTTCTTTTGATATTATGTAGGAATTGTTGAATTTGGAATTCTATTTTCTCTAGATTTTCATAGTTATTACTTGTGAGATTAAAAAAAATCTCTTGCCTCTTGTTTATAATGATTGGCAAGATAAGTGTAATATTTATTTTTGCTGCAGGTTTTGGATTTAACATAATTGACAGATTTTGTGGATCACACTAGCTTATATTCTGCAGAGCTCTCTGTATGTTTCTGTATATTTATGTGTAATACATCTGTTGCAGTGTGCAACTCCTGAAGAGTCATTTGCTGGCTTCTGTTCAGCAAAAGGGTAAAAGAAAAACAACTGAGAAGACAAAAATGAAATTGCTGGCAGGCTGCAGCTCTGAATGAGACTGGGAAGCTCCTTTACTTCTTTGAAGCAGCATGTGTCAAACTTGTTATGAATCAGATTTTTATATTCAGAATCAGAATTCTCTCAGCTGACACAGCTGAAGTCAAAGCCTCAAGGGTACAGTGCAAGATTCTTCTTTTGCATTGAAAAGCTGAACACTTCCACTGGAAATTCTTTTGCCTGAAATAATTTCCTCTATTTCACTGAATGCTAAGGGCCAGGAAATCAGCATTCCATTTTAGAATAGAGACAATAGAGGATGCACATTACTTTCCTTTTCACACACTGTATCTGAGGGTATATATACTTGTCAGTTTGCTGATCCATCTCCTTATGTCACCAACTCCAACAGCTTAATGCTTTAAAAGGTGTAAAACAAAGTTCTGTACATAACCAATTTATTTGTTAAACAGCACTTCTTGAAGTAGAGGCTGAACTATAATGCTTTGCCTGAGAGGACTGAATGGGACACTTACATAGCAGCAGTAGTTGTCCTGTATTTTGGAGGAAAATATGTCAAATTTAGAAATGTTAATAGTAAAATTTACACAATGTGTTATAAGTGTGGTATGGTCTAGCCATGATGCTTTTAGGAGTTTTTTAACATTTTAAAAGTATATAAGAAACTAGAACTTTTCATATAGATTATGATATAGGAGACATATATAAATTATGTTTCTTCAACTAGCTTTATTTTCATATTTCCATAGCAAATTCACAAAGTGATTTCTGTTTAGAATATGTGCTTGAAAGATAAAACTCTTTGACTGAAGGGTGCGGACTCTGGCTTATGATGTCAGGATATAAGTTTATCATAAAATAAATTTTTATTCCAGATGAATTTAATGCTTAAACATAGTACATTTTATTTGGTAAGTACTGTCTTTGAACAATAAATAATATAATACCATATACAAATATATGTAAAAACTTGGTTGCATGCATACACATAGGCATGCATGTATATTCATGTGACTTAATTTGACTATAATTGAAAATAATGTCCATTTAAACTATTAAAAACATATAATTGGGATTACTAACTTAATTGTTTTATGTATTATAATACAATTTTATCTAAAGGAATATTTTCATCAACATTTATATTCATTAAGGTTAATGCAGTTACTTTCAGACTATCACTTATTGAACTGCAAAAACATTGATAATACTTTTCAAAGTTTCAGCAAATCTAAAATATTATTATTGTTATAATATAATGCTATTCTAATACAGATTCTATTGCTTAGTTTGACTAGTTCAGGAAAAGATAAAATAAATTATTATGTGACAATTCAATTAGAAAGTGGTAGAAGGGAGTATAGATTGTAGAAGAGCAGTGCTGTATCAGTTATTTCATGTAATATAAATGTGTAATGTTGCTTTACAATTCTTCCTTTTAACTGGAATACATCTTCAGCAATTTTGGAAGGAATTTACAATCTTTTAAACAAGTTGTTTAAATTTCTTCATTTTTGGAATGATTCTTCAGCAATATTTCCAGGTTGGAATCCCCAGGAAATATAATCTACAATGAAAATTACACAGGATTTAAAGTAAGGTTGCTAGTTTTCTGGATGAAAATGAGAAGCTTATCACTATGGTGTAGAGAATAAAGAAATCCTGGCCCAAAGTAGCAGTGTAACTAATCTGTACCAAGCTGGTGTGATATAATCAGTGAGGTACACAAGCTATGTTATATATAAAGCTCTGCAGAATTGTGAGGGCAATGAGAGCATAAAGTACAGTAGAATTGTTAAGCTTAATAGTTTTGCAAAAGATGACAAGACTGAGCACGATTAACTTGTAATTAATGCTGAAATATAAAAAACATTGAGTGTGAAAGCCAGCGAGTCCCCTTAGTATCATACAAAGATGTTATCATTTCCTAGCATGGAGGAAAGAGAAAAGTGAAACTCACAACTCAATATTTAATTATAAGAATAACTGGGATTCGAAGTAGTTTACAAAATTTAAAAACATTTTTTTTTGTGGTCAAAAGGTGGTATGGTAGGATTGGAGTGGGGGAAAGGCAGAGACCAGTGCAGCAAGATGGAAAATTATTGGTTTTTTTTTTTTTTTTATGACTGACATTATATGAAAACATACATTGTATAAATTTGACTCTATAACCCCTAAAGAAAATGCAGTGGTGTAGCTAACTTTATCTCAACAAAATTATTATAAATTAAATTAAAAATAACAAAATGGAACTCTGAGAGATGATGAATTAAAATTTGTAGTGTTACTATTGGAAAATTGGGAATGGAGCAACATTGACCCTGATAGTGAGAAATATTGCTGTCAAAGATATCCCCATTTCCAAAAATTGTAATTCATAGGTTAGAGAAGGCAAATTATTATAGATGGAGTGAAGGTTACATATTAGTTGACCATAAAATAGAGGTTACCTGGAGTATCCAAAGATATCACAAGAAATCTATAATTAGAAGAGAGTGTGAGAGTTTTGAGTGAGACAAATAGCATTATGAAGAGATTTTATGCAAGATTTTTGACTTTAAGGATGAAGAAAGAACTATGTATCAAGTGTGGGTAGCCCCTTGAATCTAAGAATACACACATAGGAGTTTCTTCACTAGAACCTCCAGAAAGAACACAGACTTGCCAAAAGATTAGTTTTAATAATTATACCAATTTTGAAGTTGTAACCTACAGAAACATAATATTTTGTGTTTATTAAAGTAGCTAAGTTTGTGGTAAATCAGTATAGCAACAATAAGAAGATTATACATATAGTAGAAAAGCCAAAATTGTAGAAGTAAAAGGACAAAAGCAATGTTTTATCATTGTCACTATATCATGTAAGATTAAACATGAACTAAAACAAAATCATGATCTTCAAAGGATATGGCATCTTCCGAAGGGGCTCTATTAGTGAAGAGGTACAAATATCACTGAAAAGTACACTAGGTCTCATATTTTTGGGGGGGTTACCTAATTAGAAAACATCCAGGAAAGAGCTGGTCTCTTAAGCTGCAAATGTGAAGTGTAATTTTTTGACCAACAACCAAAAACAAAAGTATATTACAAGAGGCTTAATTATCAAATGTCATGCAGACTACTCCACTCACACATTGATGAAGCAAGAGATTGGAGTCATCAACTCCACTAAACATACTGTGAGAGCAAATGACACCTGTATGTACACATTTATAGCAGCACTATTTACAATTGCCAGATATGGAAACAACCCAAATGCCCAAAACTGACAAATGATTAAAACAGATGTGGCAAATTTACACAATGAAATATTACGCATCGATCAAAAAAAAAAAAAAAAAAAAAAAAAAAAAAAAAAAAAAAAAAAAAAAAAAAAAAAAAAAAAAAAAGACAAACTTAGGTCATTTGCAGCAACATGGATGGAGCTAGAATGAATCATGTAGCAGAAATAAGCTAGAAATAAAAGAGAAATACAGAATAATCTCATTATACAAGGGGTATAGGAAAAACAAACAGACAAATGGACAAGAAAAATATAAAACTGCCAAAACATAGAACTAAAATAGAGCAAGAGAGGGGGAGTAGGGTGAAAATGGGGGAGGGAGAGGGCACAAAAGACTGAGATCATTCAAGGTGATAAGGTGATGAGAGAACTTTGAGGTAGACAATGATGTTATATATATATATAAAATATATACATATGTTATATATATGTAATCAATAAAAAGAATAAATTAAAAAAAAGAAGCATATGGAAGCATACCAATAGAATCACACAGCTTTTCATGTTGGTGGCTTAATGCAAGAAAGAAGAGAGTTGAGGCAAAGTGAAATATGGTCAGAAAAGTAGATAACTGTTCACAGAGAATAGGATAGTAACCATCTGCTCCTCTATGCTACACAGTGGATTTACCACAGAGACTTTATGGAAAGAGTCTGCAGACATGTGCATCACTAAAACATCTTAGGACACAGAGTCCTGTATTCATAAGCACAGGCTACGAATGATTCCCCTGCAGTTCTCTGAAAGTAAGAGGACAAAGAGTCTTCAAGTTGAGACATTTCATTGGGTCATTAACTCAACAGCAGTAGAAAAAAAATATATAAGAGAGATTTCAGTACTTCTTCAGAAATAAAAAAATAAGACTATGTTTTGGTGGTAGTACTGTGACAGTGGTCATTGTTGGTGGGCATTGCTGGACGATGCAAGGCACACAGGTCACATGGGTTCCCCTGTTTGCCAGGGCCAAATTAGTCTCAGAGCTGGAACTCTGCAAACTACACCTTGCCATAAAATCAGGAGATATAGATTGCTGGAATACAACCTTCCAGAATAAAGCATCAAGGAAACAAAGTGGGAAGTTAAGCTAACTGAATGGAGGTTGCTTTGGAGATAGACGAGAGGAACCAGTCTGGGGTCACACTCACTCCTAACAGGAGACAGACTATTTAAGCTCCATTATCCATGCCTACTTCCATCTCGTACCAAGATAAATAGACTAAATCAGCCTATAGCTTCCCAATAGTAAAATAACATATGAAAACATGCTTGCTTAGGAAGCTAGGCCATTTTAAAATAAGGACTAGCTAGAGGAGGATATAAGAGGTCTAGGATATATATATATATAATATTGAGGATAAATCAGAGAAAGCTTTTAAAATATCAATATTAAAAATGCTAAATGATCTACTGAAATGTTAGCTAAAGACAGATGGTTAGGTACAAGGTCTTAGAAAAGAGATTTTAAAAAAAATGAGATGTTCACTAAAGAGGTTGAAACTATTAAAAGAACACAAAAAAGTATTACTAATCAAATGAAGACAAATATGAAAAACACTGTACAGAAATTCACTGTCAAGAGACAAAATTTCAGAAGTAGAATGAAATGTACAAAAATCATCCAAATTGCAAAAAATGAGGAAGCATAATAAGTAATATCTCTCAATTAGTAAATTAAGTATAAGAGTATTTTAGAAGGTAAAGAGAGAGAAAGAAAAGAGATCAATCAAAAAAAAGTAAATAAAAACTTTACATATCTAAGGAATGAAACATCTATGAATATCCAAGAAGTAAGAAGAAAACCCAAATTTCTAAATGGAAAATGACAAACACAAAGGCACTGCATTTAAATTATCAAAAATCCAAGATAAAGAAAAAAAATTACAGACAGCTAGATGCCTCCACTAAACCAAAATCTAAAGCATAGATACATAGAAAAAGAAACGAGGACCAGTTTACATTCCCACCAGCAGTGTAAGAGTGTCCCCTTCTCTCCACATCCTCACCAGCACTTGTTGCCCATTTTTTGGATGTGGGCCATTCTTACTGTCATAAGGTGGTATCTCATGTGGTTTTGATTTGCATTTCCCTTATTACTAGTGACACTGAGCATTTTTTTCATGTGCCAAATCAATTAAAAATGTTAAATTGAATGATTTTATGATAACATGGATGGGCTTAGAAGAATTCATATTAGCAGAAAAAAAGTAAAAAAGAAAAGGACCGAAACCAAATGGTTTCACTACTATATGGGACATGGGAAAGATAAACAAAAAGCCATGAAGAAATGTCAAAACAAGCCAACAACCAAATTAAAGTACATAACTTGGGGAGGGCTGGGAACAGGATGGAAACAGTCAGGGGGGAGGGGGTGTGAACCCCAGAAATCATAAAGATGTGAAATTTATATATAGATAAATTATTTTTTAAAAATGAGGAAACTGAAAGGAACTAGGAAATAATATCTAAATGAAAGAACATACAGAAATAAATGTAAAAGAAAATGACAGAAAAATTAAAAACGCAAAATTACAGTAAACAAGACCCATGTATCAATAACAACCCTACATGTGAATACATTGAATTCATCAACAGAATGCACAAAATCACAAGTGAAGTTAAAAGTTCCAAACAGAATATGGAGGATAAATAAGATCCTTGAGTTATTCCTTTCTTCAGTGATACTGAAGATAGACATCTGAAGGGAAGAGACACATCTAGAAGAGAGCTGGGGTGTGAGACCAGTTTACTTACAAGGAAGTGAACCAGGAGCCATCAGAAATGGCAAGGAAGAATGAAAAAATAGCAAATGAGATAGTCCAGGTGCCAGTTTGGCAAAAGGTGCCAGTTTGGCAAAAGGCATGCCCACCCTACAACATGAATATTCCAGGTATTTCTGTGGTCCCAGCCTGAGAGGAAGAGTGCATAATTCTCAGCAAGAGCATAGCTTTATCAATTGTTTGCTAAAAGGACCCCATGTGTCCATTTTCCACTGATTTTGTCAGTAGGAAAACATACTCATCTTTTCCCGGTGCACTTTTAGAGTTCTGAGGATATCCTGTCCCACGCTCAGAAGTCAGAGATTCCATCTAGAGTTCCCTTCTGTGTGACAGCTGGTCTACTCTCAGTGTATGAAAAGAAATGGAAGGTAGACACATAAACACCATCTACCTAGTGATGTTATTTTATAAATAACCTGGGGGAGAAAAAACAACAACTACAACAGAGCTGGCAGATTAGTGGTGCCTACTATTCTGCAATGTACAAGATTGCAGACCCACCAGTCATAGTGTTCATATCCCTGTATCTAGTAGGAAACTGGATAGGTTTCCCAAATTCAAGAATCTTATCCACCCTTCTCCCATTGTGTGACCTCAACCTTCTCCCAGATGCTAATAGCCACAGTGGAAACTGTGAACAAATGGCATCATGATGACCAGTGTTCACTATGGGAGTAAGAAGTGGCATCTACCTCCCCAACATGATGCTTTCTTGGACTTCTCCTTAAGCTGTAAATTTATTACTGCTGATAGTTCAGAAGTACTGGGAAGCAGATCTAAAATAGCAAATTCAGCAGACAAAGCACACACACAGAGAAACTCACTCACACATGCACACACACACACACACCATGTAGCAACCTGACATCTGAAGGAGGTGTGACCACACAAGTGAGCAAGTCTCCAGAGTCTGACAAAGAGATGAAGATCTTACTTTCCTACTGGGGAGTTAAAAATTAATAAAGAAATGAAGGAATGAAAGAAATGTAAGGAGGGGAAATGTATTCAAGGAAAATTTTTCAAGGAAGGAAAAAAAATAATGATTTGAGATATGGAATTAATAAGCAAAAACTATAAATTCAGGATAGAGACCAGAAAACAAGGGTGCTGTGGGGTGTAAAAAGCATCAATAATTATACAAAGAACTCTTCAGAAAGCTGTCAGTAGATTATACTAAATGGAGGACTGAATTAGAGATTTTTATGGAAAAATACACAGGTGGAAGATGAAATAGCAATACAGATAAAAAAAATATGAAGAAACACTCTGAGAGATATATTAGACTTCATTAGGATAGGTAACATAGGGATAATGAGTATCCCAGAAAGGAGGAAAATGAGAGTAGAGAGCAGAACATAATTCAAAGAAATAATAGAGGAACTCTTACTATTAGGAAAGGAAATAAATATACAAGTCCAGAAGCTAAAAGAACATCTGGAAATCTAAATCTAATATGGTCTTAACCCTGACATGTAATTGTGATGCTACCAAGACAAAGGAAGAATAATGGAAGTGACAAGGGAAAAGAAGCAGGTAACTTAAAAAGCAAATCACATCAGACCAATCTCAGACCTCTTGGGAGAAACCTTGCAGACAAAAGAGAAAGGGAAAATATATTCAAAGTACTTATTGTCATTTAAGAATGTTATATCTTACATAGTTCTTTTTTGAATGAGAGATAAATAAATGGTTCCTTAGGAAAAACAGACAAACAGAAGCAGAAGCAGAGGGAATATGCCAAAACCAGATCTCCTTAATAGAAAATTTAATGCAATTAGCCTATGTTAATAAAAGATGAGAAAACAGACACGCATACATACACAGAACAAAGAGAGTACTAGAATTAGAAAAGACAAAATGGCAATAAAATATCTTCATATGTTAAGAATCACCCAAAATTTAAGTGGATTGAAATAAACAAAGTCAGAGTATGGCCAGCTAATCAGAAAGCAAAATCCAACAGTCTGCTATCTTCAGGAGACTCACTTGCTTCCAAAAATAAATGTAGAATGAAAGTACATGTTGTAAAACAATCCTATAAGAAAACAGGACTCTTCAAAAAAGCAGGGAAATTCATCCTATATCAGATAAATTAGAATTTCTGCTATAAAAGGTAATTACATATATTCTGTGAAACCACATTGCACTAATACCAAAATCAAACAAGGATAACATGAAGAGAGAAAACTATAGGCCAATCCCCCTAATGAGCACAGATGTAAAACTTCTCAACAAAATTTAGCAAATAGAATCCAACAATTCATCGAAAATATAATAAACCATGGGCAAGTGGGATTTATTTCAGGGAAAGAAGGATGGTTCAACAACTGAGAATCAATTAATGTAATCCAACACAGCAACAAAAAGAAAAATAAAAAGCCACATGATCATTTTTATAGGTGCTGACAAAGCTTTTGACAAAGTTTGACATCCATTCATGATGAAGGTTCTCAAAATTATGGGGCTAGAAGGAACATACTTTAACATAATAAAAGTCATATATGACAAACCCTCAACGAATATAATCTTAAAAGGAGAAAAACTGAAAGTCTTCCCTCTGATATCAGGCACAAGACAAAGTTGTCCACTCTCACCCAATTCTTCAATATAGTTCTAGAAATCCTATATGCAAAAAATTAGTCTGAAGAAAAGATAAAGAAAACTATGCTATTCACAATTGTACCAATGTTAATTAAATACCTGGGAATATACTTGACAAAGGATGCAAAGGATTTATGCAAATAAAAGTATAAAGCATTGTTAAAAGAAATAGAAAACACAAAGAAATGGAAAGATAACCCCGGATCATGAATTGGAAGAATTAGCATTGTCAAGATGGCCATTCTATCAAAACTAATATACAGATGCAATGTAATTCCAATGAAAGTCTCAATGTCATTTTTCAAAGAAACTGAAAAAGTACTACTAAATTTCATTTGGAACAACAATAAAACCTTCATTAGTCAAAGCTCTTTTGAGTGAGAGAGGAAAGAGAGGTATTAACACTCCCAGATTTTAAGTTACACTAAAAAGTTGTAATAATTAAGACAGTATTGTAATGGAAGAAAAAAAAATACCCAGACCAGTGGAACAGAATTGAAAACTTGGATATAAGGCCACAAATATATGCCTTGGTAATTTTTGATAGAAGAGCATAAAATTAAAGAATATACATTTGAACAAGGATAGGCTCATCAATAAATGGTGCTGGGAAAACTGGACCAACCATATGCAAAAGAAATGTATCTTAACTACTCCTTTACATCATGTAAAACACACACACACACACATATGGATAAGGGACTTGGATGTAAGACCTGAAACCATAGAATAAACAGAAGAAAATATGGGCAAACCACTCCAAGACTTACACTTTAGAAAACTCTTTCAAGACACATTTGCAGGTGTTAAAAATAAGGAAGGAACACATAAATACCTGGGAATACATCAAATGTAAAAGCTTCTGTGCAGTAAAAGAGATAATAACTAAAACAAAAAGGAACCCAACCAAATTGGAAAAAAAAAATGCTCTTCATGCAAGTGGTAAGGTTCTGATATCAATGATCCAAAAAGAACTCACATTACAAGAACAAAGCAAAAAGCCAAGTCAAAAAAAATGGGGTGAAGAACGAAAAAAAAAAAAAAAAAAAAAAAAAAAAAAAAAAAAAAAAAAAAAACATTTCTCCACAGAATAAATACAACTGGACAACAGACATATGAAAAAAAAAAATACTAAACATCACCAATAATCAGGGAAATGCAAATCAAAATCACATGAGATACCATCTTACACCAGTAAGAATAGCTCATAGGAAAAAAAAAAAAAGGGCAGCAACAAGGTCTGCTGTGGATGTGGAGAGAAAGGAACAATTTTTACACTGCTGGTGGGAATGTAAATGGCCCCAGTCACTGTGGAAAGCTGTGTGGAGGGTCCTTAAATTATTGAAAATGGAACTACCATTTGATCCAGCAATCCCACTTCTTGGAATCTACCCAAAGGATGCAAAAACACTCTTTCAAAAGGACACTTGTACTCAGATGTTTATTGAAGCACCATTTACAATAGCCAGTGTATGGAACAACACAAATGCTCCAAGATAGACAAACAGATCAGAAATTTGTGGTATATGTACAGAATGGAGTATCATTCATCAATCAAAAAGGACACATTTGATGCATTTGTGGTAACATAGATTACCTAGAAGGAATCATATTAGTGGAAATAATCCAGAAAGGATAAGAGAAATACTGGGTGATCTCATCTATGTGCAGGATATAGAGCAAACAAACAAAACTACAAATAAAACATAAAACCAACAAGCTGTCAACAGAACTGAAACATCGAGTAGGGATGATATCATGTGCAAATGTGGGCAGAAGCTTCCAATCAGCAAGCTAAAAGAAAAAAGTGACACTTTAAAAATGCAGCTTCTGTGCCCAGATTCTTTTAGATTCTTACCGAATAGCAGTTGCCTTGATTTCAAATGCAGTTTAAACAACAGGGTTTTATCAATAAGAGAACTAACAAGGGAAACAAAAGATGAAAGAAAATGTCTTAAATGCCACAAGTGGCCAGTTATTCTACCCCAATTAACATTTGGCACCGAAGTCCCAAATACATGCCTAAGATGGTGCTCTTTTGCCCTGCCAAATCTGAGGCAGGCACATTACAAAATTCAATCTTTCTTTTTCATCTTCTCTTTGCTTCTTCTCTCTCCAGTGTTCCAAGTTGTTCAGCTTCTCCAAAGTTCTTCAAGCTTTTCCCAAAATGCTGATGCAAATTTTCCAAAATCAGTTTTCGAAATCTCTGATTGTCTCCAGGTACCAGCTTTCCATGCCACCTTGCTGTGATACCACACACTTCCTTTATCAGCCCCACCTTCAATGGTTTCTGGCCACACTGACCAAGCTTGCCCTCAATAACCCCTGGTTACTTCCCAGCCTGCCATTTTGGCATCCATCTCCATACCAGCTACTCTTCTGCCAGTTATTCTCCCTCCATGGTTCCTCACCACCACCAAGTCACTCTTCCTGGAGGTTTCTGCCCAGCCTGGTCACTCAGGCTACTCTTTACAGGCCCAACATTCTCCTGTATTTCCCTCACTGTCTCTTAGTTAATCCTTTTCTGCATCCTACATGCTTCTCATTTCTTTTCACAGGTCTTTCTTTTAGACCTGCGCACCAGGACAATATGTACCCAATACAATTTTCAACTCTTTTGCTACCAAAGGCCCTGGATGCTTATCCAGTCAAGTCACCCCATCTGGTGGGAAGGTGGAGGAAGTAAAATCAGAGGAGAGATGGGTATAAAAGATTAAGATGATGGTTCACAGGTTATAATATGGTGGAAGAACCTCAGGGTAGAATGTGATGTAAATATATGTGTGTGTGTGTGTGTGAGTGTGTGCGTCTGTAATCAATTAAAAATAAAATTAATTATATAGAAATAAAATTAAAAATAACTTCATACAGAGATGGATATGATATGATTATGATAACAATAATTCAAGATGGTATAAAACTTATTAATATACACACACAACCAAAACCAAAACATCCATCAAAATATTTAAGACAATTATTTTCAAATCTGCAATCACGTATTTGCAGCAACAGAATAATAGAAGGAAGTTTCAACACCCAATTTTCACTAATGGATAGGGGAACCAGACAGAAAATTAACAAGGAACAACAGTCTTACACGAGGAATTAGGGTACACAGTTTCAATATAGAATGCTAAACACCAGTTAAAAAAACTAAATACATGTTTTCCAATGCACATAAAATATTTTTCAGAATAGACTACACACTGTACCACAAGTGACAATAAATCCATGAATATGGAAATCATATCAATTATATTTTCTAGTGACAATATTATCAGAATGAATGATTTTTGTGTATGAATGAATACACACATAGAATGAACTGCGTATAGAAAACAGGAAAACATGAAACATATATATTCCAAAATACTGTGGAGTGACCATTAGATAAATGAGGAAATCAAAAATGAAACTAAAAGAAAACAACTGTAGATGAAATAAAATGAAGACATGAAACACAGCAAAACCAATAAAAAGATTTATCTAGCAATTGAAGCATGCCTTTAGAAAGAACAAAAGAGTTCAACTAAATAACCTTACTTCTCACCTTCAGATACTAGAAAAGAAAAAGCAAACAAGACCACAAGCCAGTAAAAGGAACTGAATAATAAAAATAAAGCCTGAAATAAACAATATAGAAATAGAAAAGCTAGTCCAAAGGGTCAATGAAATCAAATGATGTCTCTTTGAAAAAAAATCAACAAAATAGACCAACTTCCAGCTAGACAAAGTTAAGAGAGGAAAAAATGGAGAAAATTTTATGACATAGAATCAGAAATGGAAGAGATGTTAGCGAACGACTGAGCGGCAAAGGCAGTTGCCCCCCACCCCCACCCCAGTAGCTACATAGTTGAGAGCTGGAATGTGCACCATATTGTCCTGGTGGGCAGGTTCTAAGAGAAAGACCCCTGAGAAGAAATGGGAAGCTCCAAGAAAAGAGCACGTGAAGAAAGGGGAGGCCAGAAGTGGTCAGAGGTGTCTTGGATGCCAGAATGGCATGTCAGTAAAGAACAGCAAAAGCAGCCAGAGTTGTGGAAGAGTCCCAGTGGTGAAGGTGAGTAGCTATTGTGGCAGAGTGACCAGCAGAAGAGTAGCTGGTGTGGATTCAGACGCCAGACTTGATGCAAGGGCTGACCAGGGGGCTGCTGAAGGCAAAGCTGGTGAGTGTGGCAAGGAGCAACGGCACCAGAGCAAGAGGTTGAGGTAGCATGGAAAAGGAAAGCTGAAAAGCTGATACCTGAAGAAAGCTAGGGGTTTAAAAAGCTGATTTTTGCATCTTTGTTGGAAAAAAATTTGAAGAGCCTTGGAGAAGCTGAGCAGCTTGGAAACACTGGACAGATAGATAGAAGAAGCAAAGAGAAGACAGGAAAAACATTACTGGGTTTTGCAAAGTGTTTACCTCAGGTTTGGAAGCATGAAAGGGCACCAATGACGGACATGTGCTTTGTGGACTTTGGGGTCTCAAACGGTGAATGGGGTAAGAACTGGCCACTTGTGGCCTTAATGACATCTTGCTTCCCTTGTTAATAACTTGTTAATAAATTTTGTTTAAAATGCTTTGCGAATCAAAATGATGTAATATATATATAAATTATTTTTTTAAGAAAGAAAAATAAATAAATAAAATGCTTTGTGAGTCTTGCAAGGACATGCCATGGGACGAACTTAGCAGTAAAAGCCCAATTTTAAAAGTGCCGCTTATTTTCCTTTGATTTGTTGGTTAGAGCTTTTTTCTCTATTTTTGACAAAGTATCAGTTGTGCAGATATTTCAGAAATACAGAGACTCGTCAGTTATTGCTGTGAGCATCTATTTGCCAGCAAATTGAATTATTTCAGAAGTGGAATAATTTCCATCAATTCAGGCCTACCAAGTCATAAGACTTAGGTGCTACAATTGAACAATCCATTGCAAGAATAAGTGGAATTTCCGGACATCACATGAGAAGTAGCAGAGGACATGAGAAAGAAACACATGCAGGTGGCTCAGAATTTTCACATCAACTACCACTATTGCTGTAGCACCTCCAGAGCTAATCTCTGAGTTACTCTTAGGTCTCACTGAGGTTGTTCTTTGTTCAGTTAGTGAAGAAGGAAGCATTCAGAGCTTGGTTCCTGCAGTGAGCTATGACAGGCCAGGCGGATTCATGTTGATTTGAGCAAATGGAAGATGATTCTTGGATCCTTTATTTTATATCCAGTGTGCCTTTATTCTGAGATAGGGACACCACACAAGCACAGGCAGGCAGACAGAGAGAAGCTCTCTCCCAAACTGCAGCCATTCTCCTAGCCCCCTTTACACTGTTCAGTGCCCTACTTACACACCAGATAGACTGTTGCAATCCAAGACCCATCTGTTGTTTGCTAACATTTAAGGATATGGGCTCCACCTGTGTGAGCAGCCAAAACAAACATAATTTTAATCCATGTTCTTTGCAGTTCCTGAAATGTTAGCTTGTTATAGAGTGATATTAAAATACTGTAAGAAGAGGAAATCTATCCAATTTTCCGTGTAGAGAAACTTGGATACTAACTAGCCATCCATCTCCCCTCACCCCCCAGTCATTTACTTAAAATGAAAATAAAAATATGTTTTAGAATATACACTAATCATGGGCCATTGGAGAACATCTTTTAAGACTACACAATGCAAACTAGAGGGACGAACAAGGAGATCTGATGTAGAAACATAGATAGAGCACTATTTATTCCAAATAAATATTTCAAATTCTCAAATTGTTTAGAATTTGAGATGGAAGGAAAATAGAAGAGAATGCAATCAAAACAAATTGATTTCAGTTGAAAAGGGTACTACACAAATGTACATTTAATTGTGATTTGGAAATGTATATTTAAATATATAGAAATATATATTTAATTGTGATTTGGAAGTAATTGCTGAATTGGAAGCATAGATGAGGATATATTTCATGTATGTTCTCCAGGTGATATATCACCAGCACCTAGAATATGGTAATATATAATATTTGCCAACTAAATAATTAGTAAATTATATGTTGAGAACTATAACATGCAAACTATATACACAAGAAAGCATATAGAATAAAATTATGTGAAATGTGTAGCACATATACAATTTATTAAAATGAGGGCAAACTGGAAGTTTGTAAAGGAGAAAGTGATGTTAACAAACTATATATATTTAATATCTAATACCCTTTACATAATGTAGTTAATCTTAGTCACCAATAGATTTTTGGGTATACTTGTGATTGCATCTAAATGTATAAGCTTCTTAAAAGTTGTTTACTAAGTTCTTGAGAAAACTCAGTAACTCAAAGCATTTGTTTTAGAAATCTTTGCAAGTATCTGTAATCTATTTCCAAGAAATTATCAGTGCCAGTGTTTTCTAATTATTTGTCAGTACATAGCAAAATAGTATCTCTCCACAGGAAAAAAAAATATTAAAATGTCTTTACTTAAAGGTCAATTCAATTTGAGAAGGTGAAGAGCTAATTCCATTGTCACATAATGAACGTAACACACACACACACACACACACACACGGGATACTAGTCAGTTGAAATAGAGATAAAATCCTGCCATTTGCAAAAACTTGGATGGAACTAAAGACAGAAAGGTAAACACCATAAGATTATTCATGTATGGTATATAGATAGTAAATGGAAGCAAAATAAATATTTCTCACTTTTAAGTGTGCTTATTGCTTATAATTTTTAATATATTTTAGTAATTAAATCTGTTCTTTGTGTATATATATATATATGCATGAATTATGCTCTAAAGATTGATGCCAGAGATATAACCAAAATAAGTGAAAATAAAAAAAAAAAAATTCTCCTTGCTTTCCATAATGTAAATGCCTAAAGTTTAGCTGGGATGAGACTGGGAGTGTCTTCAATATTATTTATATCAGTTGTTGCAGATATAGACAAAGCTTACTTTTTTATTTCAGAAACATAAAGTATTATTGTTAGGAGATCATCATTGGTCTGAAGATATACACCTGTATTTCCAGCAGGTTCTTATGTTTCCAAGCTTTGTTCACAAATCTCAAACAAAACAAAAATCACTTTTTCTGTCTTTGAACAATTTGAAGGTTAAAGTCAAACATGTAGAAAATTTCTCATAGAAGACCTCAGAATGCAAGTTTTGGGTGAACCTGTGCACAGGATACAGCAGGAATATTTGGTAAGGATCCTTATTCCAAACAATACTTCGGACTCTCCCCGAGTAGAACCAGTTTTAGGAAAGCCCTTGGAAGTCAGGTAGATGCACAGTGCAGCAAAACCTGACATTGAAGCAGATAACCTGATGACCACTCTGAAGAAGCAGACATGAAGAGAGAAAATTGCAAGATATTTAGACTCTTACAGTGAAATTAACATTTTCCATGAAAAAGCATGGCATATTAGCTGTCCAATTAGGTGAATCTTGCTTAAAAAGTAAAGACGTTTTACAGGAACAACACATAAGACTAATTTTGATAAGATAAACTAGATAGAATATAGCTCAAATTTAATTGTCTAGGCATCATTAATACAAAAAAAAAAAAAGTCTACCTCTACAGCATATTGTATAGCATGGTGATTGCCTAGAACTAGTGTGTTCAAAAGAAAGAGTGCTAGTGAGGGACACAGAGAATCCAGAATGTTCTAAATTCTGTGAACATATTAAATAGAAAGAGTTAGTAATAATATTTGATAATCAATCAGCCCATCAAAGACAACACAACACAAACAGGAGAGTGCTTAAGTGCTTGATGATAGAAATATAAAAAGACCATGACATGACACCTATATGAACAAACTTACCTTAGGAAGGGCTTGGAGAAATCAGTATGACCAGAATAGAGTGAGAATATTCTGAATACTGCTGGTAACTACTAAGGTAGAGAATAGTGTTCACTAGATAGACAACCAAGTAGAATTGTTAAGTAGTTGCATATATCAAAATGATGAATAGTTATGGTTTGTTATTTTCTCCACATTACTATATATGTTTCACACCTTACCTGTTTATAGAACACACAGTACCTATACCCTAGTTTTAGTGTTATTAATTATTATCAAATTATCCCAATCTACCCATTTATTCCTCCTCTCCTTTCCCCTTCCCCTTTGGTAACTACCATGTTACCATAAATAATGTTTGCATTCTGTATGTCTCCTCTGGAAAAATGTCTATGCAAATCTTCTGCCTAATTTTTAATAAGGTTGCTTATGTTTTAGAGTTGTGTGAAATTTCTATAGAAAATGGATAGTTAGCCCTTGTGAGATGTATAGTTAGCCCTTGTGAGATATATGGTATGTAAACATAGCCACACACACCCAGAGTCCTTGACCATTGTCTATGTTTCACTCCCCTCTTCTCTCCTCTTATAGCCTCAATTCCAAAAGTACTTTTCTAGGTTTTGTTATGAGTTTGGTTTCATCTCAACCAACCTTTAGTTTGTTTCACATATAAGTGAAACTATCACTTATTTGTAATTTTCTGACTTATTTCTCAGTTTAAAACTGTAATTCCATCCTTTTTGACAAATTGGCAAGATTGTATTTTATGTGCGAGTAACATTCCATTTTATCTATAGATAGGATGGAGTGGATATATATATATATATAATGCTATTATGTGCACACATGCGTGCACGTGTATGCATGTATGTGTATATGTACATAGATGTATATATGCATATGTGCATGTGTATGCATATGCAGACATTTACATACACACATACACACACATATGTATATATATATATATATATATATATATATATACAGTTTAACCAGTCATTTTTCAGTGGAAATTTATGTTGTTTCCATAATAATAACTATATCACTTCAAATTAGTATTTTTATATTATTTGGATAAATACCAAAGAGTAGAATTGCTGAATCACATAGTTAGCATTTTTTTTATACTTTGAGAAATCCCCATACTGCTTTCCATAGGGGCTTGTTGAGAAGGAAATGATAATCTAAATAGTTTCAGTTACTTTAGGCCAATGTTCCTGATAATTGTTTTATTACATCTATACATATAAATCTGAACTCACAGCAATCTTCAAAATAGGTTTATCTATATTGTAAAACAAAAATAAAGGTATTCAGAATATTTGACTATCTTGCTAAAATTCCCATATGATGAGTGACAGAATCATGAATGACCTCAATCTCTGATTCAGAATTGATACTATTTTCACTCCTTCACCTGATTCAAGGCTGAGGCTATAAAAATAAACAACTATTTCAATGGACAAGTTCTTCAACTAAAGAATTTTCCATAGCATTATTCTTCTACATTTTTCATAGTCCCCTTCTCTAGTTGATATGCACACTTTTCTTCTGCCAGCTAAAATTTAGTCAATTTAGTCTGGGTTGTCTGAATTGCTGAGGACCTTTCTATAATGGCGCCTCAGTAGCTGATACTGAATCCGAGACAACTTACTCCTTGTTTTTCTCTGTTTGATCACTTTGTCATGATCTCTCAGCACACAATCAGCGAAGTAGTCCTAATAAATATCAAACTCTGATTAAACAAACCCATCATGTGGTAATCTTATTTTACTCATTTAGTTGGTGTGTATGTGTTAGCCCCCTAACACATATGTAATTTGCCATATCAAGGAATTCATCATAAATATGTAATAAGGAAGCAATTTAATTTTTAATCCAAATGGATGAAAATAAACCATATATTACATGGTAAATTGTGTTTTTAAAGTAAATCCTGCAAGGAAATGTAGATAATAAGTACCTCTCTGTTACCAAAGTCATCCCTTCAAAGTAAAGTAGGAAGATTAAAATTTTGAGAATATTTATCGATAGTCATTATTAAATAACTAAAATTTTGTGACCTCATAAAAATGCTAACACACATTTTCTCTTTCATGATTAATCCCGCAAAATTAAACTTCCCCCAATCATAGTTTATACAAACATATAAGACTCTACCTATATTTTGGCACTACTTTTATCAAAGAATTGTATTATTTGTCACTAAGTGACATGTTGAAGTTCACAACAATCTCATATTGAAGTTTTACTTTTTGGATTTGATGATACATTTTGCTACATGTGACCCACAAAATATAAATATTAAAAATAATATGATATGTTAATATTAAAAATAATATGATATGTTAATTTACACCATGAGCAATGAGTTTGTTCATACACAATGAGCAAAACTGAGTTTGCTCATGAGATAATTTAAGTTAAATTTGAGACAAAGCTGTTGGTTTTTTTCTCTGCTTAGTCAAATCATGCAGACCTTACATTGGGTTAAATATCATTTCTTTGAAGAAGTGTCCAGGGTTGTTTTCAAATTTTGGTGTGATTGGCAGAATACCAATACCCAATTATACCTGAAGTTTAATATCTAGAATCTTTGCATATACTACATTATAAGGCAAAAATGCCTTTGCAGATGTGATTGAAGATGTTGAGACAGGGAGACTTTCCTGGATATCTAAGAGTGTGCAATATAAATAAGAGTCTCCTTAAATGTAGAAAGCAAGGCAATATAATCAAAACTGCAGAAGAAAATGCTGACAATGTCCCATGAATAAAAAAATAGAGGGAGCTTCTAGAAACTTGAAAACTAAAGCAAAAATCTATTTTTATTACTGTCAAAAAGACTATTATTCTGTCAATTCCACTTGACTTTTGAGAAACACAAATATTTTGAGAAATATAAAAATGTGCTATTTAAACAAGTGTGTAACCAATGTATTCAGTAGCATCTGGAATCTATATATCATTCAAACTTGATATATATGAATATATATATATATATATATATATATATATATATATGCACACACACACACACACACACACACACACTCTCATAGGGTTTAAGGGAATGTATCCTAACCAAGCAGGACTATATATGTTCAAACTCAATATGTTTTTCCTACAGATGCAAAGAAACCCAGAAACAACATAGACTCAGTACGCTTCTAAGGACTGTTAGGGGAATATTTAATGCATTTATTTATCACATATTTGACTAGTTTGAGAGGAACAACAACAGAATGGAAGTGAGATGATCAATGCAGGAAGAATGTTAACAACAATAACACCCACTGACTGTAGCTGAAATTTAAAAATTGTCAAATCACAATCATATTCCAAAAAGTGCTGCAATCCCAAATTTACTATAGGTTTCAATATTAAAATAAAACTAGATGTAGTTTGAGAAAAATGATTTGAACACTTCAGGGGAGGCTCATGTCATTTTCTAGTTTCAAGTCACTTAGTGGCTCAATATATCTTAATAATTAGTCCAGATCGCTTAAGACAGCATCAGAACCATCTATGCTTAATTTATTCTTAAGTATAACTTAATGCTCTTGATTCTTGATTTCTTTTTCCCCAGCCTACCTTACTGATTTAAATACAGTTGAGTAAGTTCTTTTTAATTATTATTCATACCATAGATTTTTTAAATTTTATTTATCAGTATTTTCACTGTTATTTTTCCTATAATAGTATTGCTTATACCTCCCAACTTATTTGAAGGAACAATTGACGATGTTTTAAGAAAGTGAAAATGGCATTTATAAAATGTCTTTTTTCCCCTCTGGTAAAACTGATAGCTAATTTCTCTAGAATATATATAATTCCTATCACAGTTATATATATGAAAATATATATATATATATTCCTATCACAGTGAGAATTATCACAAATGTTAATATGAGTGACCTTTGAATTTCTCTGCTTATTGGTGGGTTAATATTTAGGTTTTGTTAAGACTGCATTGAGATCCATGGGGAATGTTAGTTTTTGATATGTTTAATATGGGATGCTGCTTTAAGGAGTTTCTCCTTCCCAAACAACTAGTAATTAGCGGACTCAAAGGCTGTCCTGTTCAGAATTCTGAACTTTTTCTGGGTGCTCCATTTTCCAATATTCAGCTGTTATTTTAGTATCTCACACTCCTTTAATTCTTAGGTCCTCATCTTAGTGACTTCATTGTACATTGCTAGAGGGTCTTCATCACTAAATTATTATTCAGTATGTGCCATCATGCAGCAAAGGACAGCATGTGGCTTTTTTTCTGCTTTTTCCAGTGTCATAGTCTTATACTTCCTGTAGTTTCTGCATTTGAGTTTGGGCAATCAAGTGATATTTAGGAAACACTTATTTATGTATTTATGTTATCTCTTGTCCTAACTAAATTGACATTCTGTTTTACTGTTTTTGTGTCATTTATGATATATGCATGTTGTAGCTATCAATGAAGCAGTCCATAGTCTGGAAGATATCTAGGATCTTTTTTGTGGTTTAAGAGAGATTTCTGTTTAAGATCAGTTCTGCAGCTTATTGGCAATGTTGATACTCTCATAAAATGTAATATTTGCAACTTGCTTGGTGCTTTTAACTTATTTCTATTTCTTAGTTGTTAGGAGTTGAGGTAGGAATGAGAAGGGATGAATAAGAGAATTGACTCTGTCAGAGACTAGACTGGAGGCAAGCATGAAACATCCAGCTAATTTATTAGGTCCCAGAAGACTATACTGTACAAAGGAATAGTTTACAACATGTTAAACAAGGAGACGAAGTTACAAAACAAATTAGACAAAATACACTTTTGTGTGGAATACATGGGGGAGTGAACTGGGGATCCTGCAAAAGACTCCATTATCTCTTCTTAGGTCAGTCAACATAGGAAGATGGAGGATGCCAATCATGAGGAAGAACTATGCAATCCATCTTTAGTGTGCTAAAGCCAGATAAGAATAGAAGTGTTCTTCTATTTAGTGCTTAATTCTGGTCCAGTTATTGTGTCTCCTTACACTTAGTAGTTCTTTGAACGCTTTGATGATCAGGGTGGAGGGAAAGAGAAAACCTCAATATGGCCTGCCTGTTCTGACTACACACTTTCATTGTAATTCTCAGATCATTCTAGTCACCAGTTGTCTTAACAATGTCACCACAGACTTTTTATGCATATATAGATATGTGAACTGACTTGGAGAGCCTGGTCAGTTATAGCACTGACTTCCCAACTTCCCAACTATTATAGCACTGACTTCCCAACTACTATGATTTTCATCTCCTTGGGTAAAATTTAAGTATCGATGTGAGATAAAACAATAATGTTTGAAAAAAATAAAGCTATACTTTTACTCCCTCTAAACTGAAAGCCTTATTATTTCAATAATTAAACCATGTTTTTGATGTGTACTGTTCATATTTCTCATAACTTGTGGAGATTAAATAAGCTATGTAGCCCTATTAATTCATCATGAGTGGAAACAGATTTGTATACAATTAAAATAACATTACCCTATTATTCAGCAATTCTACTTTTAGTCATTTACCAAAAAATAAGTAAAACATATTTCTACTAAGATACATACGCAAGAATTTCTTAAAAATATTTTAACTTGTTTATTATATATATATATATATATATATATATATATATATATATATATATATATATATATTTCACAACTTTGTATTCCCAGGGATCACCCACCACCTTCCCTCCCCAATTGCTCCCTCCAATTCCCCCTCCCAGTTGTGTACTTTAGTTTGGTGGTTAGTTTGTTTTTATTTTTCCTCCTGAACTTTTGCTTGTTTTACCAATATTCCATATATTAGTGAAAAGCTCATGGCCAAGTGACTTTACAAATGAATTTTATCAAACTTTCAAATAACAAATGTGTAATTCACCTGTATATTAAAAATATACAAGAAGTTAGAGTGTTAGCTAACATTGTCTTAGTGCTAAAATCAGACAGACAACAAAAGAATAAATACACAAATAAAAATTCATGGTGAACATTAATGCAAAAATTTTAGCGAAATATTGGAATACCAAATTCGAAAGTACGTCATAATGATAGCCCAATAAGAATAAAAGATACTTAAGCCATGTATGTATAAATTATTTAATATACATAAGTCAATTAATTATTAAACTATAGCAACAAGAATAAAGATAGAAGTCTTACAAAGTCAATATACATAAAGATTTTATTAAGATTCAATATTCATGTGTGATAAAAACAAACATAGGCAAGATGGGATAAACAGCAAAATATATTTGAATGGTGAAGCACACAAAGATTTCCTCATAAGATATGGATCAAAACAAGGTGTCTTCAGTCACCACTTATATTTTGTTTTTATATTAGAGATTGTTACCAAATATATACCAAAATCATTAACTAAAGGAAATCCAAATGATAAAAGATATCACTAATTGTGGAAATATATATTTATAGGTAATCCTAAAGTGCCATCAAAAAAGTTATTAGAAATAATAAATTAATAAAATAAAAATATGGGCTACAAAATTCACATACAAAAATCCATAGCTTTTCATATATTAAAACAACAATAGGAAGCAAAGGAAATTAGTTTCAATCATTATTGTTTCAAAACGAATTATGATGATCTCCAAATTAACAAAGAAAATAAAAAAAACATATAGAAGGAGAACTACAGGTTAGTATTAAAGGATTTAAAAAGAGAAATTAGCAGATGGAGGATTCCATGGTCGTGAATGGGGAGAATCAATATAATTGAAAAGATTGCCATGTATGGATGACATATAAATTCAACAAATGTTCTCTATTCAAAGACTTTTCAAAGAAAATCAGCATGAAACATTGAAATTTATATGGAACTATAAATGTATTTGATTACAAAAGTAACAAGAATAAAGGAAATAAATGGATATTATGTTACCTAATTTCAATATTTACTACAAAGCAACAGTATGATACCACAATTTGATAAAAAAAAATACGTATGTGAACTAGTGGAGCATAATTGAAAGATGGGAATAAATCCATACATATACCAGTGCATTATCTACAATTAAACATGCATGCTACAAAATGGGGGAAAGACAGTCTTTTTAATGATCAGTAATGGGGAAATTGGGAGATTACATTTAAAAGAATGAAATTAGGTACTCACTGACCCAATACAAAAAAAATAAATTCTGGATGAAAAGTAAGATTTGTAGCATTCAAATGTATTTTAGGTAACCTTAGTAATACATTCCACAATGTGAACAATAAAGATAATTTTTATGACACAATTTCTATGGGAGAAAATTTTTAAAAAAGTGATATGCATTGCATTAAAAAAGATGCCCTATTTAGAAGGAAAGGAGGTATCTGGTGGGGGTATAGGAGTATAATGTGAAAGATAGACCACGCTTAAGGGGAATAATAACCGCACAAATATGTCCAATGTAGTATGAAGAATACAAAAGAAAAAGAAAACAGATAACATATTTTATAGGGGGAAATATTAAGACAACATGCAACTGATAATGTGACATAAACAAGCTATGTAGAAATGTAAACATCTTGTGCTTAATATACAAGATACAGGCAGGTCTTCTACGGCCGGTGAATACACAATGTTTTTGGTCACCAACTTTCTCCCTTTGCAGAGCAGCTTCTCTTCTGCACACCCATGACCACACAGGCCTCTCTTAACAAATAGAAGTTCTGTTTACTTCAGAACAGCTCTTGCTGGGCATGGTGGCTCGTGCTTGTAAGCTTCAGCCTATGAAGCGGCTGGGGCTAGGGATCTCGGTTCGAGTCCCACCTGGGGCCCGTTAGCGAGACCTAGTTCCAAAAAAATATAGCTAGATGTGATGGCGTGCACCTGTAAATCCCAGCTACCTGGGAAGCTGAGGCTGGGGATTGCTTGAGTCTGTGGTACCCCGGGCAACAAGAGCCTGCAGTTCCACGGGCAAAAACAGCGAAACCTAGTCTCAAAAAAAACAAAACAAAAAAACCGCTCTTTTACCCATCTGTGTCTATGCCAGTGTCTTCTATTTTTTCCCTTTTCTTCCCATTTTATCATAAGCCTATACTTTCGAGTTCAAATAATAAGCATGAACTAAATTTATTGACAAATAGATAAAAGTGATGCTGTACATGTTTTATGAAATATCTCATCACAACAAGAAAGGAAGAAATGTAGACATTTTCCAAAACTTAATGAAATTTGAAAAAATTGCATGAAGAAAAGAAACTCAGAATGGTAAAAGTAAATACTGGGTATATATCACAGAAATTTCCACAATGTACAACACTTTAAAATACTATTGGGCATCAAGAAGGGATGGTTGTGGCTGAAAATTATTATTGACACACCAGCTATCATTTACTTTTGGATATGATTATTTTCTATTTAATGGAATTATCTCAATGCTATTTATTATATTTTATTCAAACATTATTTATAGAGCATTCAGTACAAATATGTACTTAAATGCATTAAAATAAAATTCAGTTAATTTTATGAAGTACTTAAAATAAATGATTAATGGACTTTTTTATAATCACACAGAAACATACTAATCTCCATATGGCACAGATTTAAATTTGTGCTTTTAAAATGTTTAATGACTCCTCTGTACCGTCTCTCTATGCACCCAAACATATACAAGCCAAGCTTTTTTTTTTTTTTTTTTTTTTTTGAGTCTAGGTCTTCCTATGTTGCCCCGGGGAACCACAGACAGACTGATATTGCCTGGGTTACACCGGGACTCAAGCGGTTCCCAGCCTCAGCTTGCCAGGTAGCTGGGATTACAAGCGCGCATCACCAAGCCCAGCTATTTATTGAAACTCGGTCTCAATAGGTTGCCCCGGGAGGGTCTTGAAGCCGCAGACTCAAGCTATTCCTAGTCTCAGCCTCCCATCCTAGGCTTGAGATTAATAGTACAGAAATTATAGTAGAGAATCTTCTTAGTATGTTTTAATCCCAGATCTTTATGTTCTTTCTGTTTCCCATGCTATTGTAGATGAAACCGTAAAGTCCCCACTAAAGTTTATGTCTGAAATGCATTGCATATGTTTCTTTCCATAGATTTTATGGTTTCAGGATTTACATACTAATCGTTAATCTACTTTTGAGTTGATTTTGGTGTATGGTGTATGGTATAAGACCGTGGTCTATTTTCCGTCTTCTACACGCAGCTACACAGTTTTTATATCAGTTAGTTAAGAGGCTATCCTAATTCAAATGTAATCTTGGCTCCTTTGTCATATATTAGTTGTTTATATACATGTGGATTTATTTCTAGGTGGTCAGTTCTATATCATTAGTTTCTGTATGTGTTTCAATAATTAAATAAGTAGAATGTTTTAATCATTGTGGCTTTGTTATAAATGCAATATTCTGGAAGTGTATTACATCCAATACTTTTGTTCTAGTTGTTTTTCAACATTGATTTTGCTAATCAAGATCATTAGTGATTCCATATGAATTTCAATATTTGCTATAGTTCTTCGAAATATTCCACCTTTTTTTTAATTGGGATATTGCTTTATCCATATATTGTTTTGGGGAGCATAACAAATTTTGACAATGTTGATTCTTCATATATATGTTTCCATGATTTTGAGTCCTCTCTTTTAAAAATGTCATAGCTTTCTTTGTCTAGCTCTTTTTAGATGTATCCCTAGTATTTAATTTTTGGTGTAATTATAAATGAGATCACTTTCTTCAATTCTTTTCTGTTTAATTGTTAGTTTCCTTTGTAATATTGAGAGTTTTCTGTTTTATTACATAATTATTTGCAATAATGATAACTTTATTTCTTCATTTCCAACTGAGATTTCCTTTATATCTTTCTCTTATGTAATTGTCCTAGAATGATTGAAATGTGTGTGTGTGTGTGTTGCAGTCTCATACCATGTATTTAGAAGTATTCATTCTTTTTCAAGTTTTTTTGGAAGAGTTTTAGCAAATAGATAGATATTAGTTCATCTTTCAAGTGATCTGGTTCTGAACTTTTTTTTTTTGTATGAGTGCTATTAGCTCTGTTTTCTAGAGAAACTGGATAAATGCTATAAATGCATATCTTATTTCTTAAATACATTTGAAATCTCACTAGTCTTCAAGATTCACCATTCCAAACTACAAAAATTTTATTAGAGAAACTAATATAATGATATATTAAGTGATAAATAGTTTTTTTGTGACATAAATTTTTTGTGACAAAATATATTATAGAAATGTCCTCTAAATTTTAGGGATCATGATTATTCAAGATTATTGCTAGGTTTTTATTGATACTATAGCAATATATTTCAAATTTAGCCTTTTAATAAATTGCATAAATTTAGTATTTTTACAGGTTCAGTATTTAAAGTCCAGTATGATTGTCACAGAGCTAAAACCAAGTTGTGTAGAGGAATAGGTTCCTTACTGTAGACCAATGGGATAGTCCATTCTAATACATGTTTTAATCTTATAAACAACAGGTGAAATTTTTTTGCTTACTGCTATTATGCCATATTCAAATTCATCAACAGACAGTTAAATATTTCTCATATCTCATCAGTAACTTCTTCTGCTGCCTCCATATTTCAATTCTAATAATGGTTTTCTAATGTAACTCTACCTAACTATATAGATTCTTATGGTAAAGATATAGACATTTCTGTTTAGAAAATTATTTGAGTTTATCTTTCTTCCAAAATAAATAACATGACACATGATCAGTCTCAAGACTGTACAAATATCAAACTGAATTTTTTTCTCACTAAAAATTAATTTATTTGTATCCACCTGAAAATGTGACTATTAGGAATGTTCATGGAAATCATAGTTTCATATGCTTTAACTTAGCATTCAATTCAGTTATTATACAGCAGAATAAACTTTTAGAACTTTTAGTTCATATGATTTCTTGGCAATTAATCATTCTTTCTCCTGACTTATACCTACCCTTCATACCACTGATCATGTCAACTGTTCTTTTATGAAATCATTACTCGATTTTCATACTCATTGTTAAAAAATATCAAAAGAAGAGAAACCTTTTGTAGAAATGTGAAATATATAGTAGAATGAAAATATAACTCTGGTTCTTTTCAGGGAATTTTTAATTTATAGATAAGTAGTTATAAAAGATAATGATACTTAGTTGACAGTCTTTTAAAAACATCACCCTGTTTTTATTATCACTGTCATGTCTAAAAATGAGTAAGTCACTTTAATAATAATAAAAGGAGCTTTAGAACAATTTTCTGACATAGTTATAGCCTATTCATATAAGGGTAATAATCTATTTTTATTAAGGGATCTATAATGACTACAAAATAATGCTATAAATGCTTGGCATATGACTTGGCCTTAGTAAAAACTAAGTTCTATTTTGAATGTTGTGCCTAGATAAGTCAGTAGAAAAGCCAGTACCATGACACAGTGATTTTTAGCAAACCTTGCACCATAATACAGAGCATTAGCAATATTCTAAATGAACAATTATTAGTTTATGTTGTGAGATGATCTGAAACTCCATCTTATAATGATAACTATAACCTTTATTATACATGACCCATAAACACAAGAGTGTTCAATGAGTCATGGACTGTAAATTCTGTGTATGGAAGGTTTGAAGCCATTTGAGTTCTAATTCATATGTATACTAAATACATGAAAAGAACACTGGTCAAGAAGTCTGAAACTAAAACTTAGAACATCACTGAGAACTAGAACTTATTATATAGCATACTATAGAGAAAAAATAAAAATATCCTACAATTAACAATTATTATTTATATAAAATGATAACATTCAATTAACTGATATTAATCAAATAATCAATTTGTATAATACTTGCAATTAAAAATACGTTCAATAACCAATATGGAAGGATAAAATAAGAACACATATAGTCATATTTTTGGTATTTTCTCAACTTTAGAACAAGGTTAATTTATTTACTGTCTGTAGTTTTATAAAAAATGATTTGAACTTTAGTTGAATTGATTTGAACATTAAGAGATGAATTAAGATGAACTCACTATTTTCAACAACATGACTGGAACTAGAGGGGATTATGCTAAGTCAAATAAGTCAGAAAAAGATAAACACATACCACATGCTCTCATTCATATATGGAATATGAATGTAAAGGTAAGGAAACAGACGAGAGGAAACCAAAACAAATGTTTGAAATCTAACTACAAAAGTGAAACTACTAGGAATTACTAGAAGAGGGCTTGAAATATTGGAGTGGAAAAGAGCTTGAAATATCAGAGTGGAAGACTTGGTGTTTTAATGGTGGGTAAAATGTACAATTTTAGTAGTATAAACATATGCACCTAGAATATATTAGCAGTGTAAATCAATGTTAAATCAAACTTGCATAGAAGAGATATGGAATAATTCAATAAATAAAAGTTTTGCATATGTAACTGAATATAGAAATAATATTTTTAGCTAGTGAATAAATGCTATAATGTAGAATATTATTTCCAATTGTCAGCATTTATTGACTTCATTTGAAATAATAATAAAATTAATTATGATTTCACAGTTATTGTTTTAGATAAAAAGTTGCATTTTGCTCATATTTTCCAACTACTGCATCCTTTACTTTTCAGTAATAACAATTGTATAGTAATGTATTTTTCCTCTTTTAATTTATTTTCTTATATCATTGCTAATTTTAACCAGTATTTGATTTCTCCCCTCTGGCATATTCACTCCCACCACCATAGCACCCCTGTTCATCACCAAGTCCCTTATGTTTTTCCATAATCTGTTTTAACCACTCTCCTTCCCCTTTGTCACTACAGATCTATGGTCAGTTTGCAAGTTTTTTTATTTTCCCTGACACTTTATTTTCTCTATAATTTTCAAAGATACAGCGCATTGTCTTTACAAATGTTGTTTTAGCACTCCATACATCAGGATAATCATTAGGCAAAAACTATTTCCAAGTAGCTTTAATTGTGGTTCATAATAAAGAAATAATTTTTTCTCTTACTAGAGAAAATCATAGAAAATTAAGACACCATATCTAATAAGAAAAATATTTTTAAATCATACTCTGACAATGGGTTAAAACTCAAGATCAACAACTGAATCCATTTATGTCAGGAAAGCAACTACACAATCAAAAATTATCATACTAAAATCCAAAAGAATCTAAATAAACATGTTTTTAAAAATAGATAGTGAACAGACACTTGATAAGATGCTTTATAGAATTTATCACTAGGGAAATTAAAATTAAAACTATAATGAGGTTTTAACTCGTATATGTTAGAATGTATATTATCAAAAAGTCAAGAAATAATAACTTGTGAATATGTGAAGCTGGTATCCACGACTAGGGACTATAAGTTAGTGCAGTCATTAAGTAAAATACTTTTCTATTTTTAAAGGAAATTAGAATAAATAAAGATGTAGTATATATGTATAATGGAATCGTACTCAGCCATAAGATGAAATTTTGCAGTTTGAGATATGAGCATTCAATGATTCAGAAGAAAAACAAAATACTTTATGATTTTATTGGTGGAAGGAAAAATCAGATCAGATTTATTCTGAGATCAGAATAGAGATTACTAGAGTGGAAATATGTGAGAGGTAAAGAATAGAAAGGGTCAAGTGGTTGGTTGTTGAATATGAATGAACATTTCGTGCTAATTGTGAGAAAATATAATGTTGGTAGTTAAAGTACTGTAAATTAATATTACTTTAACAAAATTATAGTGATAGTAAAACCTTAAATTATTTTTTCAAAATAATATATAAGAGAAATGCAGATATCAAGATATTATTTAAGTTAAGTTGCAATGGTAAAATACAACTACTAAGGATTAACTGATTATGTTCATGAGTACACATTTTCATAAATTATATCTTTTGAAGACTATACATCTTTTTTGTTTGTATTGGCATCATCATTTTCTATATAAATTCTGTCCTTTGTTCCTCTATTTTATGTATTTGATTTTTTCCTCATTTTATTCTCATTAATACTACTGATTCTGAAGTAATATTTTTCCCCTTAAGTTTTTGTGGTCTTTTGTTTTGCATGTAGGAGTATATTCAGCATTTTCCATAGGACAAATTTTGTGTTATAAGCTCCATTAACTTTTGTCTGAATGTCATTAGCTTTTGAATGATAATTTTGCAAGCTATAATATTTTTGACTTAGTTTTTAAATTTTCCAACGTTATGACTGTCTTATTCCACCCTCTCCCAGCATATAGCAGTATTTGTATAAAGATTTGATGAATGAAATCCTAATCATCTCACCTTTAGATGATCTCTTTTTCAGTGGTCTTTAAAATATGTATTGCTGAAACAAATAAAATACATATTGCTAAATGAACAGTGATGTTTTTGGTGGTGGCTATTGTGCTGAGGTAAAACACATTTGGGTGTTCTGTCACCTTCTTGAGCATTTACTATGAGGTCTTTCTTAAATTAGGGAAGTTCTCAGCTAATATTTCCTTAAATAAGTTATTTGCTGGTTTGCCTCTCTTTACCATCTGGGATACCTATTATCTTAAACTTTCTTCTAGTGGAGCCTGTTATATCTCATGGTATGTCTTTATCTCTCCTAATTTTTATTTCTCTCACCTTTGACACTTGAATCGTTTATAGATTATTATCTTCTATTTTTATTTTTTCACTGAAAATATAAGTCTATTTACTATACTCTCCTTAGTTGTATTTTTTCTTTTATTTTTCATATCTAGAATATTTTTTCCTTTGATGATGGAGTCCTTCTGCTTCTTTTTGAAGGTCTGTACCTGCATTTGTTCTTAAGATTCTTAAGAAAGTTGAGAATCAAAGACACAGGCATATGTGATTAGAAAGTGAGAATGAAATTGGATGAAAAGAAAAAAAAAAGGCTTTTGACTTGAACACCTATGCCTGCTTCTCTGTAAGAAGCAGGCTCAAAACAGTTTATTAACATTTTCACTGTTTATTTACTATTGGTATGCAAAAATTAGCTACCAGCTTTTCCCAGCTCTCTTCCCCTCTCTCAGGCCTAAAAAAACAAAAAACAAAAACAAAAAACACTTAGAAAAACAGTTTAAACTTTAGACTAGTTTACCTCAATTTACCCTCTTTTAGACTTCTGTGGGTTCTTTCCACCATCCCCAGGCATCTCACCAAAATCCCAAGCCAAAAGAAGACTCTCAGAGTGCAGACTAATTTATTTTTAACAAAAATATTTTTTAATTACTACAAAAAAAGTAAGTAAAACTCCGATTACTTTAACAATGTCTAAACCCTTTTTTAACATTGTCTAAAATCCTTTCCCAGATTGCCTAAAAATCTTCAGTCTCTTAGTCCTGATCATCTCACTAACATCAGTCAGAGTTCATCTCCATGTTTTTGAAGACATCTTCCTTTGGTGTGCTCCTTTGCCATGCTCCAACTCCTCCATGCTATCTTCTCCTTGTCCTCATTCAGACAAGTAGAAAGAAGCTCCATAGTACCAGAACCAGCAAAGTTCACTTTCTTTTCAGGCCTGACTTTTGCATGGACTTTCCCAGACTCAAGTTAAACTCAGCAATACAAACTCCAACACGGAGTTCAAATCTCTAAACTCCTTAACTTCTTTTAACACTCATGCTTCTAGCTGGGTCAGCCAAAGGCTGCAGGCCCCAGGCCTTGGCTACATGGTCAAGCTCACATGCCTCACATCTTCATATCCTTATTTTCCACCTTCCAAAAACAGTTCCTAAATTATCACATTACAAAAAAAGAAAAAAAAACTGTTTTGCTTATTCCTGCTCCTGTATCTTTCTAAAAAAATTTTTTTAATCAAGGCCATTCTGACATTTTAGCATTTTTTTTTAATCTGCAATTTTAAACAAAAGACAATGACACCCAGGGGGTAGGCGCCCCCTAACAATAATGAAACTGAAATTTGGTGATAAGCTCAGGAGTTACATGTCTATTTGTGAGGCTGTGCTCCCAAAATTTAGGCATTATTGTAAACCAATATAGTATATCAATAAAATTATTTTAAAATAAAAGCAAAATAATTGACCATATATATTAAAACATGAAGCAATGTGCTTACAAAATAATCATATGAATTTTCACTTATTACATCAACTTTATTAAAATATCCTTATATGATATTCACTTGGAGTATGAAGCATGGTTTATTTTATTAAAGGTATAAAATAAATGTTGGGCATGGATTCTAAGACATATTTTCAGTTCTTTCTTTTCTTGATTGATTTTCTTTCAATAGAACTCCAGGCTAATCATCAGTTCATGCAATATTTATCTTCAATATTTTTGCAGTTTTTCATCACTCCAAATGTGTTTTTGATATATATTATATCATATTTAACATTTAACTTTCTGGAGTTTAAAAGCATAGACTCTGGAGTTTATTTACCTTTCAGATTACCTTTGCTAAAATTTATGACCTACTCTTGTTATTAGCCCCTCTTATTCAAATAAGCAAAACCCCAGTCTATCAACATTATTTTTTCACCAATACATTGATGAATAATATTTTCTTAATATTGATCAAAATGTAAAATATGATAGTGAGAATTGGTATTAATAAGGCAAAAGCCCCCAGTCAGCACACCAAAGGGTAATAAGTGGTTTCTGGCTTCTACCCCCAGGCTCTCCCACCCACACAGCAACAACAGACTCCCCAAGCCAACAAGATTTATTAAATAGTTATTAACATTTCCCTGATTTCTAGTGACATTGAGCTTTTTTTTCATGTCCCTGTTGGTCATTTGTATTTCCTTTTATAGAAGTGTCTTTTTAGTTCTGCTCATTTTTGACTGTACTTCTTGTTTTTCTGTTTTTGCTAAGTTGTATGAGTTCCTTGTGGATCTGTGCTATCAAACCCTTATCACTTTGTGGAGGGTAAACATTTTCGCCCATTCATTTGGGTTTGTTTTTGCTTTGTCTGTTGTCCTTTTTGCTGTATCACATCAAAAAGCAAAACAAACAAAAACGGGCAACAGCAAATGCTTGTATGAATGTGGAGAGTAAGGAAAACTCTTACACTGCTGGTGGGAATGTAAATTGGTCCAGCCACTATGGAGCGCTGTGTGGCGAACCCTCGAACTAATGAAAATGGAACTACCATTTGACCCAGCAATTGCTCTCTTGGGAATCTACCCAGAGGAGACATCAATACTGATACAAAGGGACAATTGTGCTCTACTCAGATGTTTGTTGCAGCATTATTTATAATTGCAAGGACATGGAAACAACCAAATGTCCCAAAACAGATGAAAGAATGAAAAAGATGTGGTACATATACACAATGGAATATTACTCATCAATTATAAATGACAAACTTGATGAATTTGAGATAACATGCATGAACCTGGAAGAAATCATATTAACAGAAAGAAGCCAGAAATAAAAAGACAGAAACTAAATGGTTTCACTAGTAAAAAGGGACACTGGAAAAACAAACAAAAGGCCGGGAGGAAAAGACAAAAGCTAACAACCAAACTAAAGGACGCAACTGATGGTGGGTGAGGGGGAGATAAGTTGGAGCGGGAAGGGAAGATAAGTGGTGGGTGAAACCTGGGGAATACAAAGATGTGAAATACATACATACACATATACATACATACATACACACATACATAGTACATATATATGAAATTTAAAAAAAGTTATTAGCAAAAGAAACAAAAATCATTAATGGCAAAAGTGTCCAGTTATCTTACCCCATTCACTGTCTAGACCAGAATTTCCAAAAACAAATGTCCAAGATGGTGCCCTTCGCCCCCTCTAAACCCGAGGCAGACATCCCATAACATCCAGTCTTTCAGCAGACACAAACTCCAAGTTTCTCAAGTCTTTCTTCTGCTTCTTCCATTTCCAGCATTCTGAGCATCTCAGCTTCTCCAACGTTCTTCAAACATTTCCAGCAAGTGCTGATACAAAATCAACTTTCCAAATCCCTGACTTTCTCCCTGTACCAGCTTTCCAGCTTTCCACCAAGACAAGTTTTTCTTTTTTCTGTTCTTTAGGGTGCTTCCTCTCATTCTGGGATCTCACACCTTTCTTTTCCAGGCCCTCCATTTTGTGGCATCTGGATACAATGCTGCCTACCTGACCACTTGCTCCTTTAGGCTTCTTCAGCCTGTGATCCACATACCAGGCCATACCATCACTCCTTACTACACGAGCCCACCATTTTGTTCCTCTCTCTTTTTCTTTTCTGCACTTCCCAATTTCTGTCCCATGGTCTTTCCATCAGACCTTAACCACCAGGGCACCTGACACAATTTTCAATTGTGTCAAAAGGAGAGAGCTCTGGCTGCTCTGTTGAGTGTGTCACACACTCTCAGTATACAGATAAAAACAAGTTAGTCATTTTAAGTTTATTTTAAGTTTATTCTATAGAAATTTAAGTTTATTTTGAGTATACAAATAAGTATTTTAAGGAAATATGATTTAAAAAAATGGAAAGAAATTTAAACCTTTTATTAAATTAAGAAATTTAAACCATATATTTCACCGAATATATGAACTGACATGAACACTTGGACGAAACAAATTTTATAGGGATATTTTGGAATCTGATTAGAAGTATATCTTTCTATAAATACTAATTCTAACCCCAATTAATTTATTTAGTGCTGCCTGCTTTCATTCATACTTTGGGTGCTTTTGGAGTCAAAATATCTGACTTGGAAGAATTTAACTATATTAAACAATATGTTGACTTTGCGTTTTTCTGTAGTAATTCCAACAATGCAGATTCAATATGTTAGTGATGACACAGCTGAATGGAGGGCTGAGATGCCCCTCTTTGTGATAAGGGGCCACACCATTACTGTCCTGATAGGCAGGGTCTGAGACATAGGAAGAAATGGAAGTGGAAAAAAAAAAAAAAGACTGTGAAAAGAGAGAGAGCAGCGCAAAAAGGGAGAGAGGGTGGAACTGTCAGGTGTGTGGGAACAGAATGGTGGGTTAGTAAAGAAGAACCAGAGTAGCTGGGTTAAATGAAAGCCCCCAGAACAGTGAACCAGTAATGGTGAAGAGCCATGGTGGGAGAGTGACCAACAGAGGAGTAGCTGGTAGAGTCAGACACTGAACAAAGTGTGGGTCAGGGGTTATGGAGGGCTGCTGAGGTCAGATCCAGTGAGTGTGACCAGATGGCACCAAAAGCAGGCTTGGAAAAGGACATGTGAGGGGCTGAAATAGGTTGAAAAGAAAAACAAAAAAGACTTTCTGACTTTAACTTAAACACCTATCCCTGCTTCTCTCTACCAAGCAGGCTTCAAACAGTTCATTAGCATTTCCACTGTTCACCTACTATTGGTATGCAAAAATCAGCTACCAGCTTCTCTCAGCTTTCTCCCCCTCTCTCAGACCTGAAAAAGAAAAAAAAAAGTAGAGACGCAGTTTAAACTTTAGACTAGTTTGCCTCAATTTACCCTCTTCTAAACTTCTGTGGGTTCTTTCCATCATCCCCAACCTTCTCACCAAAATCCCAAGCCAAAGTGAGACTCTCAGAGTGCAGACTAATTTGTTTCCAACAAAGTGATTTCCTAATTACTACAAAAGAAACATGTAAGTAAAACTCCGATGACTTTATTATTGTCCAAAACCCTTCTCAACATTGTCCAAACTCTGTTCCCACATTACCTAAAAATCCTCAGTCTTTCAGTCCTGATCATCATACCAACATCAGAGTTCATCAAAGACATCTTCTTTTGGTGTACTCCAGCTCTTCCATGCCGTCTTCTCCTTATCCTTCTTCAGGTAGTAGAATCTCCATGGTGCTGGAAACACCAAAGTCCACTTTCTTTTCAGGCCTGACTTTTGCAAGGCCTCTCCCAAACTCAAGTTAAGCTCAGCAAAACAAACTCCAACACAGTGTTCAAACCCCCAAACTCCTTAGCTTCCTTTAACAGACACACTCCTAACCTGGGCCAGCCAAAGGTTGCAGGCCCCAGGCCTTGGCCACATGGCCAAGCTCACATGGCTCACATCTTCATCCCACAAAATAATAAAAACCAAACCTGAATCAGTATCAAAATCAGAATTCCCATTTCTTTCTTTTTTTTTTCAAGCTTCTTTATATATTCTTCCTGTTCTCCTACCTTCCAGGAACAGCTCATGAACTATTACATGACAAAGAAAAAAATCCTGTTTTACTTCTTCCTTCCCCTTGAATTTTTCTGAAAGAAAATTCTAATCAGGGTTATTCTCACATTTTAGCATATCTTCCTTGAAATCTGCAATCTTAAACAGGAGACAATTACACCCAAGGTGGTAGGCACCCCCTATCAGGGCCAGAGCAAGGTGAAATGAAAACTTGCTTGAAAGCTGCTGCCTGGAAAAGTCAAAGATTTGAAAAGCTAGTTTTATAGGAAAGTTTGGAAAATCTTGGAGAAACTGAGGTTTTGGAAATGCTGGAGATAGAAGAAACAGTGAGAAGAACCCAAAGAAAGACTGGACTTTGTGAAAGTGCCTGCCTGAGGTTTGGAGGGGTGAAAGGGCCCCATCTTAGATATGTGATTTTGGGACTTTTGGAATTGAACAATATTGGGATAAGATAACTGGTTACTTGTAGTATTAAGGACTTTCTGTTTCCTTTTTTAATTCCCTTGTTAATAACTCATGTTGTTTAAATTGAATTGTGACTCACAACTGCCGAGCAAGTGAAAAGAACCTGACAGCAGGAGGGGTGAGGATGAGAGCAGAAACCAATTTTAAAAGCGCTGCTTATTTCCCTTTGGTTTGTTGGTTGTGGGCTCCCCCAACTTTTTTTTTTTCTATTTAAATGCATGATATCAAATAGAACTTTCAAAGGGGACAGGAGGAAATCTTCAAATAAAAAATAATAATAAAATAGTTTTTCTGTTTTGTTTCCTTTCTTTATTCCTTCATTCTCATCTTCCTTTCTTAATTACAAATCATGTTACAGAAATACTTTATAATTCCAAATATCCTAGCAATCATCTATAGGAAAATATACTTTTAAAGATGAAAAAACAAAATTTCAATAGAATGTGAATTAGCAAAATAACTTTTGTAATAAAATTATATGTGGGCGTTTTATCACTATTTCAGCCCAGCAGAATCATTGCTGGTTCTTGTGGCAAAAATATAACCTTGAAGACTTCGATAGATTTTTGCAGGTCTTTAATGCTGAATCAAAGAGACAATACAGTTGGGGAGATAGAAATAATAGCTTGAGCCTTCCTCATCCTCAGAGAGACACCACCTTCTTCTCCTTTGTCTCTGGACATCTGTGTCCACATTTTAATATGTGCATCCATCATGTACTCTAGCCCAGGTGTCCATAATCATGAAAGGCATATAAGACCGCAGATATTAACTCATTTACCATATAATAGGTAATAGTATATTTGATGCAGTTTAAGCAAAAATTTGTGTCTAGGCAGAAATGTCCATTGTTATTATTAGACCTGTAAAATAGAAAATGTATTCAATTAATATCAGCTGTTTTTGTTCTAAATTATTTTCTCCTCAAATTTAATGCTAAAATCTTACTTCCTGATGTTTTTGGAAATAAGTCATTAAGTTAAATATGGTCAAAATGATGTAAAGGACTGTTGTCTTCATAAAGAATAGGGAAAAATTCCAGAGATACCTGGGTACAGAGAAAACAGCATGGAGAAAGCAATAAGAAACATTCACCTATATGTCAGAGAGAGGACTTAAGAAAAATTTAACCTAGCAGTAACTACTTAATCTTCAATCTTCTGAATTTATGAGATTATAAACTAATGTTTAAGTCATTCAATCCATGGTGTTTGTCTTGATAATAAAACTAATGCTTTTAATACTATTTAATTATTGGTGCCAATTGTATAAGCTGAGTACTTACTTATACAGATACTTATATTTAATTTCAAAAGCAAAATATTTGTGAAAAATATTTACTTTTTGAATTTTCATGTAAATTCTTGCATATTAGTCTCCACTTTTCTTCTTGTCTCTCAAAGACTGAAACTTTCACTATGTGGATATTTACAAAATAACTTCACAGACTTCTTAAAGGAGTGTTCTGAACTTTCAAAGAGACTTATTTTCCTTGTAAATTACATTTGTCACAATTTCTTTCTACTCTTTGCTACTCAGAGAATAATTACCCTCTTTTAAATAACCAAGCGAAAACACCAATCCATCAACATAAAGGCGTTTGTCCCGGGTGCTTCAGAATTGATTATGATAATAGTGTCTGTCAACAGGGAAGCTGAGAGTAGACACCTGTCTGGTACCCTCCAGACCACACAGCAGAACTGACACAAAATGTCAGAGGAAGAAAACTGCTATCTGCTTACATAATAGGACCCTCAGTCCAACGAGAAGGGCAGACAAAGCTCTAAGTGAAATTTATTGTAAAGGTAACACACAGCACAGCTCTCAAGAGGGGAGAGTGGTGGCAGTGCAGAGCCTGCTAGATACTGACTTGGGCATACAAAACTGTCAGGGCTTCTGTTGTGTGACCAGCCTCATCCCAACTGTCGGGCAAACAGTCTGCTTGTGACACCAACTGTAGGTCAGATGTGGATCACCAATCTGCACAGATTCTTCACTGTTTCTAGCACTTAGACTGATACACCAGGCAGAGCAGGGCAGAGGTGAGGACCAGGGGGACTGGGAGGCAGGGGAGCCCCCATTCCAGCAATCTACAAGCTCTATCTTTGGTGTCCTCACATGCTCATGCTTTCTTCCCAGGGGGATCCCACCCCTTTATCCATACCTCCCAGGTCCTTTCCATTGGACCACATAATCATGGAGAAGATGCAATATCTCAGGTGCTGGTTATATAGGCTAATGAAGGAAAACGCCTGACTCAGTCTCTCACCCTACAATCCACCCCCTCAGGCTTTTCCCCTTTTCACTGCACAATCTACATACCTTTCTTCTTCTACAAGTTTCCCTTGGCAAATACGGAAAACCAAAGCTGTGACCAGCAAAAGTGAACAGGATACAACCATGGAAAAATAAGCCCAGTCCACTAAGGTGACAGGGAATACAGGCTAGTGGTGAAAGACAAAGAGGTGTGACACCAGGGAAATAGTTAGTCTGCTACTGAAAGGCACTGCTGTACGCAACAGGAAACCACAACCCCACTGACAACATACGATGCCACTCACCGGAAGCCATCAGACTTCCTAGCCTTCTCTGACTCTGGTCTGCGCCACTAGCCACGTACCACATCCAACCCCAGAAGGCGCTCTGATAGGCCACATACACTGCACATAGTTCCCAGGTGTCACTCCAACACTCAGCCTCTATGGCCTCATGGGGCATGCAGCCCCTTACACTGGGCCAGTCTCTGCACATGCACTTGATTTGGGGACTATGGTGTAAGTATAGGCAGGCCTTTTCCTCCATTAACCTGTAACCACTTGGATAGAGTATGCAGTGTGTGTGTATACGTCAGTGTACGCACCTGGTACTGTGAAAGATGGGATACAGGAATACATAGGGCATGAGAGAGCACAGGAAAAAGAATAGGAGAGAGCATGAACATGAGCGAGAGACCAGAGAAAGAGAGTAAAGATTCCTGGGACTGGCCTCCCACCAACCTGGCCATGGCCCGGCCGTGCCCTGCCCTGCCCTGCCCTGCTCTCCCTGCCCTGCCCTGCTCTGCCCTGCTCTGCCCTGCCCTGCTTAGTGTGTCTGCGTAACTGCTAGAACTATGTAGACTATGATACCTGACATTTGTATGGCCATTGGTGGCAAGGATGATTACTTTACAGGAACCCATGTATATCAAGCTCCACACAATGCCCCTCTCTGCTGCAACTGTGGTCTCTCCAAGCCACATCTTCCACTCATTCCCTGAGAACTGATTCCTCAGCATCTCACTTGAGTCATTGGTGACCAGGGTATCACCCACGGATGATTTTAAGAGGGGTGACTTCTAGACCATCCTGGCCAACTGCTGAACAACCTCCCAGGACTTTCTTGAATTTGGTGGTTGAGTTTTTGCCTTATCTAAGCTGGCTTTTACACATTTTCTGTCTGGCTGCAGAGGGTTTGGCAAGGCTTCCTCCCTCAGCCAGCCTGGGGCAACACTCATGGCTGCCCAGCTTCTACCAGGGGCGACTGCCACTCCAAACTGTGTCCCCACAGCTCCTGGCTGAGCACAACTGCCCACTGTGATTCTAGGAGAAATAAGCAGCACACAAGGCTACTCTGATTCTTGGCCAGCCCTTGATTCTGGTCAGCCCTTGATTCTTATCTCCTGGAACTTGCAAATTATCCATCCACCACCAGGGTACACAGACATAACAGCCAGCCTCCCAAAGTCCCCTTGCCTTCTGGCAGAACTGTCCAGGTCTGTCAGTTCTGTTACAGCTAGGCATGCTCTGAATGACAGCTGCAGTCCTGAGTCCCCTGACAAACCTGCGACATCTGGAGTAGCCGGCTTTCATTAGGGCCATACATGTTCCTGCTCTAAAGCTTCCATGCCTGGTCTACCTCCTATACTACAGCAGGATCTCCAGCATCATCTTGACTCCACTTGCAGAACTGTCTTCTCTCTGGCTGTGTCAAATCCTGCCAGCTCACGACAGTCGTCGATGTTGAACTGTCCTATTATCTATGCCACTTAGGTATCTCCTCTGTTTGCATTGAACCATCCCACCCTCGTTGACAACTGTAGTGCAACCATCTTTGTCATCAATTGTAATATATGCATCAGGTTCACCTGTTTACATGGATTCTTTGTTAGTTCTTGTAATCACACAGACACATTGGGTGAGCAGGGTAGGCCAGGGTCAAGGCCAGGGCCAGGATCAGGGAGGCTGGGAATCTGGTGATCTCCCCAGCCCCATAAGAATAGTCACACTTTCTCTGGGCCCCCCTCATCCGATCTCTCTCTCTATGAGTGTGCAGTCTTCCAAATACCAAAAAGAATTGCTTTACAACATAAGTTTCAAATTCTGTAGTCCACTGGATTTAATACTATGATGTCAATTGCGCTGGTCCTCTGCAATCTCTCCTAATTCTTGTCTGTTCCATTGTCCAGACTGCTCCATCTGGCACAAAATAAAACAGTTGAAAATTTATCCTTACAAGAATTTGATTATAATTTTAGAATTTGGAAGCTAAAAGTAGCCCAGGTTAACAACAAAGGAAAAGAACATCAGCTCTACTGCTTCAACAAACTCAATTCTCTCAGTAACCTAATTGTGGGAACTGAATCTTTTGAGAGCTTCTCAGTAAGAGATATTGCTGACTGACATCTTCATTTTGGCCATCTTAAAACTAGAGCAAGGAAATCAGTCAAGAAAACTCATTTATTAGCCTACAGAAATAAGCAATATGATGAGCTTTCTTTTTTAATTTTACTTGTACATTTGTGTTTTCATGACATTAATTGAAAAAAATAGAAGTGGATGGAGGTATCTATGATCAAGTTCTATCAGTCTCTCACTTGAGTATTTCCACATCTACTAATGATTGCTGCTTAGATCCAAAATTGCAAGTAATTTTTAGGTTTACATTATTCCCTCACATTTTCAGGTAATTTCACCTTTAAATAATAAGTTGTGTTTATTAATCATTCAATTACATTGACATCAAATGTTTACATAGAAATTGAGTAAATAACTGATATTTTTTCCCTTTAAGCATTCTTTTTTAAGAATAATGAGATGGTAATATTACTACTAAGGTAGAAAGTTAATGAGTTAGTCAGGTTTTTTCTGCCATTAACCCTTCTAATCAGCACATCTGCAGTATTGTACCCTCCCCGTCACCATAAACATCCGTACCCAATGACTGTGCATATATGTAAGTAAGCTTGGGAGGCAGGGATAATGGGGCAGCTTCACCCAGGGAGGAGAGTACTTGACGACAACAGAGAGAAAGTCAGAGTGAGAAAGCCCAGAGAGTGTGACTATTCCTGGCGTGAGTTGGTAGGATTCAATATAGATCTGTCAAATTAGGTTATTTTTTCATTATTATGAAGTTAAAATTGTTTTATATCAGATTATTCCATATTTGTAGTTTCGACACAGTTACCAATTCCTTTGAGGGCTTTAATTTTCTCATTTGTGGCCTCCTCATATTGCATCTTACCTCTTTGTCAAATCCCCATTTGCAAATATGCATTATTATGTTCTAACACTATAATTGTCCAAAGGTTCTTTTGTTTATTAGTTTGTTTGTACATATTATGGCTAGGAACACAATCTGGGACATTCAGAAACATTCTTTTCTTTGGTTGATGGAAATTGCACAAATAGAAATAGTTATTGTTACTTGCTTTTTAACGATGAAATATCGCGTGGATGTATGCCACATTTAGACTTCAAAGGATAGCTCTGTTCTTACTTAAGTACATTGATATTTGTATTAGGATCCTTTTTTTTAAATTTTTATTTGATTTTTAAATGCATCATTATAGTTTATTATTGTTATTTTTCTAACAATGCAGATATTAATAACAATGATAAGGTGATGAGTTTATTTTACATTTTCACAAGATATTTTTAATTTTAGTATCTAAAATTCATAGTTCTTTGGGAATGATATAGAAACAAGGTATATCATAAGGTATTATTGACTAAGTATTTTTATAACAAATATATTTTTTTTTCTTTCAGGAATCATGTGTGTTTGTTTATTTTCTCATTATTTTAATTTGATTCTTAGGAGCTAAAATATCTACATAATTCCAAAGCAAAGAAAAAATGTCAAAGGCATTCTGATTGAACAATGCCCAATATTCAGGAATAGATAGTTATTTTAAGAAAATTAAAAAAAAAAAAAGTTGGCTGCTCTCTGTGTGGTATACTATCATCCTAGCTAGAGCAATTAGGCAAGAAAAAGCCATAAATAGGATCCAAATTAGGAAAGTAATATATCATTATTTGCAGATGATATAGAGAGAAAACCCTAAAAGTTTGGCAGTAGGTAGTAGCAATAGGTAGCAGGTTACAAAATCAATACACAAAAATTAATATCATTCCTAAGTGCAAAGGAGCAATCTGAAAAGGATGAGTTTCAAAACTCATCTCATAGTTAAGCACCTAAAATAAAAACGCCTGGTAAGAATCAGCCAGGTATGGTGACACATGCCTGTAAGCAGCAGTCTAGGAAGCCGCGACCGGGGCTAGGGATCATGGTTCAAGTCCCGCCGGGGAAATGTAGGAAGACCTAGTCCCCCCCAAAAAATAGCTGGTAGGCATGGTGGCACACGCCTGTAATCCCAGCTACCTGGGAAGCTGAGGTTGGGGATTGCTTGAGTCCGTGGCACCCCAGGCAACGTGAGCCTGCGGTTCCATGGGCAAAAATAGCCAGACCTAGTCTCAAAAAACAAACAAACAAACGAAAGAACACCCTGGTAAGAATCTAAAAAAGGAAAAGACCTGTGTAATGGTAATTACTAAATTCTGTTAAAAGAAATATAAGACTCAAAGAAGTGAAAAAACATGTAGATTGAAAGGATGAACAGCAGCAAAAAGTCCATCATACCAAAAATGATTTAGAGAGTCAATGGAATTCTTCAAGGGTTGGATATTATGGAAATCCATATGGGATTACAAAAGAAGGCGAAACAAACAACAAAAAACCCCTGTCTTCCTGAAGTTACCCTGACTAAAATGAGGGAAAATGGAGGATTACACTCCCAGAACTCATTGTACTACAAAGCCATAATAATAACACAGATATTATTTGTTTGTCCCAGTCAACATTGATTCCCTAGATTTCTCTATTGAGACAAGTTGTAGGAAGATGGAAAAAGTGTTGTTCTAGAAATTAAAAGATCTTTCATGCCTAAATCACCAGATATTTTGAGAGGACCCAATGAAAATTTGTGAATAGTAAAAATGTACGTCACAGGAATAGCACATAGCTTTCAAATTGTTGTGATGAATTTTTTTTTTTACAAAATTGACTTTTCTATACAACTTTTTAAAACTCAAACTTGGAATTCAACATACTAATACAGAATGATTTTTTTCTTCTTATTTTGTTGCATATCACAATCTTTGCAGCATTTTTTTAATGAATACTGTATGCAAAATGATTGCTATTATCTTTTAAATATAATGCTATCATTTAATAATTTTTCTTGAAATTCTTTGTCTCTTGTTATTTGGATATAGTGATTATTTCTATATTTTAATTTTGGGATTATTTTTTATAAGCCATGATATTAATTTCTTCAAGAATAATTATTTAAAATAACTGCATGCTTATTTCAATTTTGCGTAATTTTAAATGCTGTTTTCTTTGGATGGACTATATTTAAGTAATAATATTTGCAATAAAAATAACACTAGGTTGCAAATCATTGCTTTTCATTATAGAATAAATAACTATAATTACAAATATTTCCTGAACATCTATGTTAGCTATTCTGAAAAACATTCTCAGGTCACTGTTATCTTTATAAAAAGCCACTGAGGTAACTGGTATGATTTCTGTTTTATACATTGTTAAATTGAGTCTCACATTCATTTTATAGAATAAATGAAACTTACTAGATCTAGTTTTTTACAATTACATTTTTAGAACTAAAAATACACCTTATCAAGACATATGCACTTGCATTTACTTAATTTGATTCTCTTTAAGTTTCCTTAAACTCTGAATTAATTGGCTGTATAGTTTACATGTGAATTGAAGTACTTTAGAGAGCAAAAGGGACACTGAAATAAATATACCAAGAGAAGAGAAATAATTTGGCACTCTTTCAGAGAGTTGGATATATGAACATCCAATCTTATGAGTAGAAGAGAGTTTGCGATAGGACTAAAAGATTTAATTTAAACTTCCCATTTTATTTCTCTTTTTATGAGAATCATAAGTATGTATGTGTTCATATATGTTAATGTTCAGTACTTCAACAATTAAATTATTAATACATATCCACTATTTCCACATTAGGTCATATCTTTAAAGTCTTACACATAATTGTAGAATTATTAATAAAAGAGTAACTAAAATTTTTCTGCTTGTAATATAGCTATGGAAATGTGTTATTCAATGAGACTGCTTTGCAAAAGTATCTTAACACAAATTTGATTAAGGTAAACTGAATGTTTGTACCACATTTTATAATAGTTTCTTAAAGATTTAAATTCTGGAACTAATGAGGGTTCTTAAAAGTAATTAAAAATGCTTAATATGTCTATATGTTTCACATAGCATGCAAATAATTTGAAGACGCTTAAATTATTTATAATTTTTATGAGTTTAATTTCAGAAATACCATGGATTTTTGCTAATAGTTTATCCCTATAATTTTGAGATTGTGAATCTTTCAAAGTTTCCTACTGTGAGATATGATTGTGGAATTTTACAATACATTCTGAATTCCTTTTTTGAAACTATATTTATTTTTACTTGTTTTTTTAATTTTTGAATTGGTCATATTGTTAGTTACAGAAACACACACACATATAATATCATTTTATTCCCCTGGGATCTCCTTCTACCATGTCACCCTTGAACCATCCTTTTGATATTTTATGCTTGTCCCTTCCCTGATTTTTCATTCCCCCTTCCCTTCTTCCTTCCTAGTTGCTCATCCCAGTTTCATTTTTAGCTTATTTGTACTTTATAATAAACATTTGAAGATATGAACTTATATCCTTAAATAAATATATTGTTGTAAACCAGTGTCACCTTAGTACAACTAATTTATTAAAAAATAAAGGCTACCAAATGACAATAACAATGATATTTAAGAATGGTCTACAAGGATTGAAACATCAGGAGTTCATTGTCATTAACTCAAGAATTCAGGTATTAGACATAGGTGACAAAGTTATACTCAGAAATATCAATTATATACAGAAAGAATGTTAAAGATTAAAGTTTCAAAATAAGAATTATATTTACTCATTTATCTTCTATAGAGTTAGCAATAATTTTGCTTGTCTACTATGATTATCTACTATGATTTAGTCTATTATAGATCAGATATTCTCATAAATTCTGAAGCTAGAACAACAAAACTCTTCTGGTTCTTATACGACTTATTAATATAGACCATGTTGACAAAGAGGGCTTGGTAAAGGAAACAGAATACAAGTCAATGAATTATATGCAAAGCAAAAATGTAGTGTAAGATTTTTAAAGACAGTGACTTGTTTAAGAATGGTCCACATTTGATATAGATTTCTAATTTATAAAAAATGGAAATTTGGGTCATAAGTGAAGACAATGGAGAAAATTGAGGTAAATGCTGGTTCCTGAGTTGCTAAATGTATTTATAAAGTTTCTTAAAAACTCTTTAATGTTAACTTTACACAATTTCTAAGACTTTCTTGGTATGCCTTTAAAAAATATCTCACACATCTGAGTACATATTTAAAGTGGCATCTGCATTTTATAATAGCAAAAATGAAACTAAATGTAATTACTTCTGCAAGAATTCTAATTTTTCTTGTACAAGTGGCCAGATGTATATTTGAGTGCTGACTAGCAGAAATAATTTAGCAAAATTTAAAGACAAGTTGTTCATTTTTCATGGAAGATTGATTTTTGAGTAATTTTCATAAAATTTCCAAATCATTTTCAGGTGACACAGTAAAGATAATTGTTTTCAGTTTTTTTAAGCAAAAAGAAGATAAGGCAATCAAAATGCCCAAATAATTTTAAGAGAGTAAATAGGATATAGCACAGTTTTCTGAATACATATCAGATGTGAACACATACTTCCAGTTTTCCATGTTAATTATTTAATTCTCAATATCTGTAAATTTCATTGTGTTTTTCTATGCTCGTATGCTGGTTTTCATAGCAGAATTATTTTCAGCTCTTGGTATAAAATAGGCTAAATATGCAAAACTTAAAAGAAATTAATCATTATTTGGTCAAATCATTTAATATTACAGATGTGAAAGCAGGAATTCTGCAGAATTAAATCCTACTATAAATTTTCAATGATATGTAGCTAATTAATATACTAGATCTAGAACCCAAATATACTGATTCTTCAGTTTTTATAAATCAGAGTTCAGGTTATGTGATATATATTTAATAAAGTTTATAAAATTGTAAAAAAAATAGAGCTCAAATATTTTGTATAGAGTGTCTCTAAAAAGAATCCTCCTACACTTTTGGTGAGAACGTAGACCATTCCAACCCCTATGGAAAGCACTGTGGAGGATTCCCACAGCATGCAGTAATACAGATGCAGATACCCACTCCTAAGTATCTACTGAGGAATGCAAAAGCATTAGTTTATAAGAAAGCTTGCGCTCCCATATTCACTGTAGCACTATTTACATTAGCCAGGATGTAGCAACAGCATAAATGGTAAAAATAGATGATTGAATGATTAGCCTGTGCTCCCATGTTAATTAGAGCACTCTTGACTGCAGCTACACTATGGAAAGAATCTAAGTGCCCCAGAATAAATGAGTAGATCAAGAATAGGTGTAACATCTACAGAAGAAAATGCTACTTAGTAATTAAAAAGATGTACAGCTATTTGTTGCATCATTAATGAAAATATTATATATGTGAAATAATTCAGAAGGAAAAAGCAAATGCCACATGGTGTCATTCATATATGGTATATAAAGTAACAAAATGTATAAAAACAAGCATAAAACTAGTCCAGGTAGCTGACTACGTAAGTTAACTATGAAGGTAGAGGGAAGTGGCAGGAGTAAAAATTAGGAGACAAGTAAACACCATGTTCTATGGTGGTATAATATTGGTGTCTTGGTGGTGTGTGCACTATGGTGGCTCAGTTAAAATGTTAATAAATTAATTTAAATAAAAGACAATATGGTATAGACCGTTTGATACACCAACATACACAGTGGAACACTGCTATTCAGTGGCCAAAAGAGAATAGATCCTTGTCATTCATTGACAAGATGGATGGAATTGGAAGGGATTATGCTAAGAGAAACAAATCATATAGAAAAAAGAAATAGTGGATGGTGTTATATATATTGGAGCACAGAGGAAAAAAAAAGAACTAAATAAAGTCAAATTAAAAATATAATTTATGGAAATGACTACAGAATGAAGGTAATCACAGGTGGAGGAGAGAGGTTGATAACAAAAAAGGAGAGAGCAGAAGGGACAATTTTGGTTGACTAGGGGAACTTTGGTGCTGGGATGCTGTGGCAAAAACACCAGAAAGGGATCTTATTCTCCTAAAATACAAACAATAATGAAATAAATCAAAGTTAACTCAATAAGAAATATTATTTAAAAATAAATGAAAAGGGGTGTTTTAGTTATAACTTAAATGATTTATCAGAATAATAAATGACAAAATGCAGATTTGTTTGAAATTAACATTTTCCTCTAAAGAGTGCCTGATATATCCTTTTTGTAAACTAGGAATCTAAATCATTGCCGCAGTTAATGCCAACCAGTGATAGTTTAATAGGAAAGGGTAATTTTAATAATCAACTTAATCGTTACACAGTAAATATTTTAGAGGAAAAGTTGATAAAAATTTTTGTCAACAATACAAATGTATACAATACAAATACAAAAGCACCATCAACATACTTAGAGACAATACAAATGCATAATCAACATACTTAGAGACTTACTATACTTTCTGTTGAATTATCTTCAAGACATGAATTTTTAGAAAATCTTATTATCAGAGGATTTGAGCCATGTGACAAAATGAACTCCATACATAAATATTGATAGTAATTAAATATTTTAGCTAGACTATTAAATTTTCATTTAATGTAAAATGTGGAATCACAGCAATTATTTAATTACTCATGGTCCTCATGCTTTATCTCATGGTTTTATATTTAACATAAAATAAATGTCTATGTATGTCACAAAGTATATCTCAGTTGACACATTATCACAATTTTAAGATTAAGGCAAAAATGTCAGAGAAGTTGTCTTGAGTTTGAAGGTAGTTAATAAATTTTATATCTGAAGATGCTCTTTAGTTTTGCTTTTACATCTAAACATAAATTTAAAATATATTAGAGCAAGTGTAAATCACAGAGTCAGAAATTACTATATAAATGTATGTCAGTGTGACACACAGTGTGACATCACTCTGAGAGATATTGCATATCAGAAAATCCCACATTGGGAGCAGATTTTATTAAAGAAGAAAAACATAATCTCATTTTTGAATTAAAAGATAAGTGATTTGTAGTTAAAAAAATACATCATGACAATGTTCAAAACAACTTTTTAATAAAATATATAATATAAAAATTATATCATTTTTAAATTTTTATTCTATATCTGTAAATGGGGTTATAGGTATTTATAATAATAAATATTGCAATATGAGATAAATTAAATATTTCAAAATAAAATATTCTTTATATATACATATAATGCTTTTAGAGTACCAATATTTGATTTATATCTTTACTTATTTTTAAAATTCAAGTTGGCTAATATTTTTTAATCTATGGAGACAACATTGCCATAATTTTTCCTAAGGTAAGGACTAACACTGTTAATACAGTTCATATAATTCATTCTTTTATCTAATAAATAATTGGAAGAATTTGTTAATATCATAACTCATCTTGACTATAGAATCAAACTTGGGGACAAAATAGATAATAGTAAGAACAAACAAAATGCCAAATCTTCAAAAACTGAATATTATATTGGAAGGAAGATATTAATACATATACATTTAAATGTGTGTTATAATATATAAATACACACATATATATAAAGCATAATATAATGTATAATTATGGGGTATGGTTATGAGGCTATTTTAAACCTAGTAAACAAAATGTAGGTTTTATGGTAGTTTTCTAACAAAAATTAACAGCTTATAGAAGGTCTTTCAATGGTAATATACTGAGCAGGCCCAAGAAACAGTGTACAAGTCAATGTCGGAATAGCAGACTATCAGATAGCAGAATTTGGGCATGACAAAAAAGATTGTCAACAGTGGTAAGATTCTTGCTTTAATTCTGCAAAGGATGTTATGTTTTTGGAAGGGTTTAAGTGGCTAATCAATATAGTTTAATGTTTATATGTATATACATATATACTCACATAGCATACATATATATAATTAATGGAAAGCATTTATTTCAATATGTTATGATTATATTCAGCACTGTTGATGTGGTAGTAATTTGTGGGGAAGAGTGGAAAAAATTCATGAACTTATGATTAAATCTGTCTCTTAGGATCCTATATTTTCATAATTCTTTTCCTAAGTTGTGATATTAACCTATGTTTCTTTTTGTTGTCTTTTCATGTTAAAAGGAATGTGATAGGGAGCTGCAGTGGTACCTTTTCCCAGGTAGCATAAAAATCCAGTTGTCTTTCCTCTATAGTATATACCCTTCTTATTGAGAATTCCTCAGGAATATTTTGTAATGGCTACTACCTTTCACAAGCCAGATGTATAAAAAGATGTTTTAAAATTCTTAATTATCAGAACTTGTGATATTTTGGAAATAAAACATACCAATGTTTGGGAATCACCCAAAAACTATGTGAACCCTGATAGATTCTCATTTTCAAGTTTGTCCACACTCAGTTTCCAGAAATTAATTAATATTACTATCTAATTGGATTTGCTGCTGCTAAGCTGATTTTGACTGTGATTCTCTGAATATCGATTTTTCAAGATTTTGCAGAGGTGATTTGCCCAAGTAGTCTGATAATTCCAACACACCTAATAGAGCGTCAATTTGTCCTTTGTTTTCTGCTTGCAAAAAACAAGGACAGAAGTGATGATTTGCAAGTTTTTAAAGCTCAATATAAAACCAGAAAGTAAAATTTTTATTTTAAGGGCTACTGTGTAGGGGAAGAATTATAAGATTACTATAAAAATCAAGTGTTCTTTTAGAAGACAATTTTAGTCTGACTAAATCTTAAAATAAGTTTTAAACTATTTGTATAAATAAGAGGAGAGGGAGAGAGATTGGGGGGGAAGGATATAGTGAAGGGGAGAGGAAGGAGTGGAGGAGGGAGAAGGTGAAAAGGAGTGTGGAGAGCAAAGGGAAGGGGTAAAGCAGGAGGGGGAGGGAATGAAGAAACAAAGGTTGAACAACAACAAAAATAGAAATGAGAAACAGAAGGCCAAGATAAATCAGGCCAAGAGTTTGAGGTTGGCAGGAAGAAAAAGACAAAGTGAAGTCAGTAAAGGCAACAAAATGCCAGTAATGAATATTCACAATAAAAATCTACTGTCAAGGAAATGCTAATATAAAGGGCATGATACGTTAAAAATAAGGTAATTTTGTATGATATAAAGGAAACTTTAGATGCAAAAATACTTCACAAGAATTCAGTTTACTTAAAACTAAAATAGCTTACTGCCCCCCCTTCATCAAATGTCTCATGACTTATATCTATGGATGAAGAAAGGAAAAATTAAGTAAGCTTAAGGAGAGAAATGCCTCAGAAATCAGGATTTTTCTAACTGTTCTTTAGTTCGCCTAATTATCACAAAACATAACTAAAAGAACAGTTAGAAAAATCCTGATTTCTGAGGCATTTCTCTTCTCAAGCTTAATTAATTTTACCTTTCTTCATCCATATATATATATAACATATATATATATATGTTATATATATATTATAACATATATGTATAATTATTTTTGGAGTCCTCTCAAAGATTCCAAATGTTAACAAATTCCTCACACTACACACAGGTTTTGCTAAATAATACTTAAAGATTTTATTTTTCTATCGTCAAAATCTTAATACCATCAAAAAGTTCTTAGTTTTTACTGTTATCTAATGTTTTCTATAAACCTGATTATGATGATGGATGTGTTTTGAAAGTTTCTAAAAGTTCATCTGTTATATCTAAATGATTAAAAAGTTTTATAAAAAATAACAGTTTAAGAAATTTGAAAAATGTTTTCTAATTTATTTCTAGGTATTTAACAACCTTATCTTCTACTCTTTTAATAACTTCATCTATTTCTATTTTAGATAGAGCATAGACATTCTGCATTCCAAAAGGGATTCAACTTCATCCAGTTTGGGTAAGAAATTGGTCTTAAAGCAGTCTTAAACTGTAACCTAACTTGATAAAATTGAATTTAAGGAACACATATCTTATTTAAGTCATCACATTGCAATGGGAGGAATTATTTAAGATGTATAAGTGATATATATATATATATATATATATATATATATATATATAGCCCTGTGACAGATGGCAAAATGTTCAGAATTGTGTAGAGTAGAAAAGGTTTTATTGTGATGTTTCCCTCATATTATCTTTTAATATAGAAAATATATTCATAAAATTAAAACAAATGATATTTTATATATCAAAAAATAGACAAGTTATATATAGATATATATTACTATACTTCATATATATCACTATCATATTACTATATGACTATACTTCAAAGATGAGATAAGTGGTATAATCCTGTTTCCAATTGGATGGCTAGGAGACAGGATAGAAATTATTCTTTAAAATGACTTATGTCTTTTATTAAATGTCTTCTTAAAATAGTTTTTCTTATTACGTGCTAAAATTGGTGATGATGATATTGTGTCAAAGTGTGTGTGGGATGGACTATTGTGTACTCAGTGGCTGAAAATAGATATTATAAATGATCATGTGGAGATGAAACAATCAAAATAAGATGAATGTAACAGAGTATATACATTTTTTTGAGAAATGAAGCAGATCTTCTGAAACTTATATTGTAAACCAGGTATTAGTTCAACAATGAAATAATGCAGTGTGAAAATATCTTGGAGATGATTAGTACTTCTATACTGAATACATAAAATTATTCGCCTATTTCTTATAGGCACTTGCTAGGTATTAAAATTTAGCTTGTCTCATTGTGTGTAAATGTTTGTGTAGTTAATACATCCACACATATACATATGAGACAAGACAAATCTTCAACACTCACAGGATTTGTTCTTTTACCTATTTATATAAAGAGAATTACGTTTAAGTGTTAAGGAAGGGATAACATTTGAGATAGAATATATAATTTTTTTCCCTATTTACTCTGGAAATGTTAAATCAATTAGCATTTGATTCTGAATAAGGTATTCAACTTCACTGATGCCATATTTTCAATTGCAGAAATGATAATGAATGAAGGTGTAGTATTCTAATTACATAAAAAAAATTTCAAAGGTTCTGGCACTCAGAATACAATCCATCAAATACAGTTGCTGTGATTAGATTATTATTAACCATCATCATAAAATATTTATTAAATAATAACTATTAAATAAAACATTTATGATGGATTAAAATATGTGTCAGTCAATATTGCATTATTTCTGAAAGATAATCTAATTTTATATGATTAGTTAAAATTCTAAATTAAGATTTATCTATTATTTTACCCATAAGCAAAGGAAAAAATATGCAACCTTAACATTGGTATTGTTTGCAAAACATTTATTTCTAAATAATTATAGTAATTATTTATTTATTTATTTATTTATTTATTTATTTAATGATAAACAGGAGTTATACGTGATACTGAGTATTGATCCATCATATAATTTTTTTGACTTAAGTTGTTCATAAAGAAATGTTCACATGCTCACTAGTTGATGTTGTATGTGAATAAAAGAATTTTAAAGGATAATCCATTTTAAGGAATGTTAGGCCACACTGCTATCATATGTCAAAAATTCAAAGCAAAAGGAATAATCTGATTACAATTAGTGTTAAAACTTATGATGTACATTGAAAACTTTCATTTAAGCCTTCCTTTGCTGCCTCTAATCTTTATAAATTTCCACCTTTACAAAAATTTTTGGCTTATTTTCCTTTTCTCAATTTGATATTTAAGTACTTTCCATGTTTGAACAGAATTTTCACAAGCACTAAAGTGAAAAATGAATAAGATATACTTATATTTTAGAGGAGAATAGGTCTTCATTGTGTGTATGTGTGTGTGAGCACACGAGTGTGTGTGTGTAATGTTTCTCTGCCTTAGGTTCAATAAACTGTTTCTAACTACTATTTAGTTTTTGCAGTTTCATTGCACAGGCATCCTGTAAGTAGTTTTAAATGTAATTAACTAAGCTTGACTTCTTGGAAGGTACTTGTTTTCTACTATGATAATACTATATCTATAATGATCCATGCCTTGTAGTTATGAAAAGGTATCAGGCCCAGTAATTTCACTGGCTTTCCAGCATAAAGGAACACAAGATATAAGACAAACCAAAATATTTAAAATATTAAAAGTGTTTTAACTCAAAATATTTAAAATAAATGAAATATTTTTTCTCCCTGAGGTAGAAAATGATCAAATATCATGAGGTTAACATGATGTCATAAATTCTTATCTTCCCAGATATAATAATCAATTTGACAATTAATGGATAATACTATTGTCTTTCCTGAAATTGTGACAGTGCATTAGAAATAAATGCCTTAAATATGTATACACATATATGTAATTTGGTATTACTTAAAATATTTATTATACATTGACTCTGTATAAATTGACTCTACATGAAATGCCTGCGTACTTTGTGTTGCTTTATTATTGTAATTGTAAAATATTTATGATGGATTAAAATATATATTAGTCAGTATTGTATTATTTCTGAGAGGTAATCTAATCTGAAGGATTTTATACAATTAGTTAACATTATAAATTAGAGATTTTTTTCTCTATCAATTTATTCATAAGCAAAGGAAAATATATGCAACTTTAACACTGGTATCATTTGCAAAACATATACTGGGTATGTCAAATTATTGTTTATGTGTCTTCTCCAAATCTACATGAGAAATCATCTTCTTTTAAAATAATGCTAAAAGTGAGTTTATTTTATTTTAAAAAATCGTTTACTCTCAGCTGTTGGCATACTCCGTGGCTTCAAGTTCCAAACAAAAATCTGCTATTTTACTAGTGGCCAACATGAGAGAGGACTACATAAACTCATTTGAGTCAGTATTATATGACTCCAATTCTCTATTAACCATATTTCCTGAAGTTTCCACATATAGTAGATGTTTAATAACTTAATTAGTTTGAAATGTTCTGCCATTTTGGTGCACTCATCAATTCCTCCTATACTATATTTGCCTCTTCTATCTCTACAAAATATAACTTTTCTACTTTCTTCTTTGGCCTTGGCTAACTTCCCTTTGTGTCCTCAACACATTGATTTTCTCTCCACTGGGTCTTAGCTCAAGATACACCTGCAGTGCTAAGTCATCATCACAATCTAAAAATAAATCACTGTTCTTCTCCCAGCTCTGCTGAAAGACAAATTCACATAAAAATTTCTTCTGTGGGAATGAAGTTCTTTCTCTAGCATTCTGCTATATTGTCTTAATTTACAAGGTACAGCAATTTGTATTTATTCATTATTCTCTTGCAGTCCTCATAAATTTATTTTTAACATGAATTTCAAAGATTTGCATTAATACACATTTTTGGAGCAATCACTTAAATTCATTTTTTGTATAGATGTGAAACTTTAAGTAAAAATAAAAAATAAAGTTCTGAAAAATGAATTGTAGGAACAAAATTCAAGATGCTTGGCAAACAAGAGTATAACCATCTTACATCCAATTCATTCTGTATCTGTTTTCCTAAGTTCCATATATATGTAGATTTTTCTTCTTTATATATTATTTATATACCTCTTATTCCAATAATAAATAGATGAGTTTGTAAAACTGTGCTTAAAAGTTGAATTTTATATTTGGAATATTGTTGGCTTCTTTGGCTACTCTTATCAATGACTATTGGTTCTTGTTTTCAAGGCTTTACAAAGAAAAAATGATCAGAAAATTTTGTGCATAATCATTTTATTGAATTTCAAAAATTGCCAAAATTATACAATTGTTATATAATTTGACAAGTCTAAGAGTCTTAACTTCATCCTGGGAGCAGTCCATTATGTCCTTCATAATGACATGCTTCTAAAAAGATGCCTTTGACCATGAATCAAAGGGACTCAGAGATACAGTTTTCTACATAGATATTTATAATCACATAAAGGAACAATTTGAAGAATAATGTCATTGAAATGTAATTGGCTTTAAGTTTGAATTTTCATTCTTACTTTCTGTTTAGGAAAATCTCAGGCATTCCCTTGAATGAAATCAAAAATTCAAATTGCCTACAACAAGTGACACAGCAGGGTAGGCCACAGCAGAATCTGGCAACCAGCTCTGATGGAGTAGATGTTAGTACACGGCTGAGCGTTCCCCTGCAAATGACACAAACATGCCAAGTCCCAGTAGGTCCCAGCAGGAGGTAGAACAGTGCTTGGCAAGTGACTTAAACATGGATATTCCTGGCAGATATCAGCAGTAATAAAGGCAGAGCCTGGTCCACATTAACTGCAGATTTTGGAACAGAACAGGATTGGATCTGAGAGAGTCCTGATGCTAAGATTAAGATTTCAACAGTATTTTGACATCACAAACTGATGCACTTTAAGAGTAGTGATAGTAAGGTAACACTTCCTTAAACATAGGTGAATAGGAAAGGTTGGATTGTGTTCTGAGTAAGAGGACACTTGAGATAAGATTGTAGTCCAACCAGGGCCCCAGAGGAGCAAAGATGGTATGAGGCACATCTTGAGGGAGGAGAAAACCTTTAAGCAGGTTGGAATATTTTATAAGGTCTGGGTATTATGTAAAGGTAAGAGCAGGTCGATCACTCTGGTTTGCAACTTCCTTTCCTTACCTTCCTGGGACTTGTGCTTGGTTTGTGAACAGCACTGAGATCACATGGAATGTCAAGTTTCGCTTATCATAGAACAGAGACCTGTTCAACAAAACTAGGAAACACTCTGAAAATAAGTAGAACACTCAAAAAGAAAGACATCCCTTGATCATGTACTAGAATTCTTATTCTTAAAATGGGATCTTACCCAAAAGATATATTCAATAGAACTCCAATCAAATTTTCAATAAAAGTCTTCAAAGAAACAGAGCAAACATTATTGAAATTTATATGGAACTACACAAAAACACACACACACAATAATCAAAACTATCCTGATAAGAGAAGAAATAAGGTATCAAACTCTTAGATTTAAAACCACAAATTAAATATATATATTAAAAACTCATTTTAAAATTAAATTTATTTAATTAAGTTAATTGGAAATTCAGAAATAAATCCACACCTATATGGGAAGTTACTGTATGTCAAAGGAGCTAATAGTACTTACTATGGGAAAGAGTTTTCTTCAGCACATGGTGCTTGGTAAACTGGACAAGACAGCTATATGAAAAATGAAATTAGATCACTATACTATACTGTTCACAAAAGTTAACTCACAATGATTAAAATGTGCATGTAAGACAAAAAATCATGAACTAAACAGAAGAAAACAAACACAATACAACTTTGGCTTCATGGATGTGATTGGACACTTGATTATAAAGCAAACAAAAGTAAAAATAAACAATGTAACCATATGCAGTTAAAAAACTTCTGCATAAGAGAAAAATCTATATTAAATTTAAAATGTATCCTACTAGAAAGAAAAATATTTGTATATTATTCATCTGACATATGGGTAAGGTCTATGAAGAAAACATACAAATTCAGATGACCCTATCCAAAAATTGACAAAATTGTTAAAAAAGACTGTTTTCCAAAGAAGGCAAAAAGATAACCAACAGGCATATAAAAAAAAAAGTTTCACCAACATGTCACCAGAGAAATATCAATCAAAACTCTAATGAGATTTCATAACATTTCACATCCTTGAGAAATGTTCTCTATATAAACAAGTGTTGGTGATATGTGGAGAAAAATAAATCCTAGTATGGTATATTTGGGAATATAGAATTTTCTAGTTTTAATAGGAAACAATATGGAAGTTTCTCAAAATATTAAAAATAGATCTACATATGATCCAGCAAGTCCACTGGTAAGTATCTACTTGAAGAAAGCAAAACCACCAATTTAAATGGTTATGTGTACCGATTTTTATTGTAGCACTATGCATGATCGCTAAGTTTGGGAAAAAAAAAAAAAAAACTAGGGTTTAATAAATGAGTGAATAAATAACATGTGGTACATTAAAAATAAAACTTTATTTTGTTATAAATCACAAAATTTATTCTTTCCATTTGCATCAACATGGATGGAACTGGAGGAAATAGTGCTAAATACAAATTAAGTCATAAATAGAAAAGTAAATATTGATCATTTCATACATACTTAGAATATGAAGGAAAAAAAGAAATAGAATGAAAAGAAAACAAAATAGGGCTACAGTGTTGAGGCCACTAGAAAGGGCACTAGGTAGAGAACAAAATGCGAAGGAGCCCAAAGGAAAATGTGGAAGTATTTTTTGTAGCGGTGCGGGATTTTTTTTTTTTTTGTACAAATGGTGTGGTTATTAATATCTGAAATGCTGTGAGATTATCTAAAATATATAGAACACTGTGAATCATTACTTCCAGAATGCTACAAAATAAATGGATAAGTAAATAAATGCAGAAACTCCCTATGAAACTAGTCTGTTGAATTACCATAGTATACCATGCATTGATGACACCCTTAATGAAAAAAATACGTAATTATATATAATATTAACCTTCAAAATTTGTAGACATAAATGAGTATAATGTAGCAAAATTTGAATGATACACATATTTATATTTGCATTCATATTTTATTTATAAGTTATCAATTTAGACTATTGCATATTATATTTGTTTTAAAAAGGGATTCTGTCATTTTCTTTGTTCTATTATTGATGATATAAACATAAACATATATAAATAAAGAATAAAATCCCCTTAAATAATAGATGACTATTATGTGCATCTAGAGTGACAACCAGGAGAAGGGAATAAGAATTGAATTGTGTTTGGTGTGATATTTTTACTGTGCAACCAAGAGCGTGAGAGTGACTACTATTCTTAGTCTCTGCAATGGTTGATTGAAGGACTTACTCCTACATGGGGCATTTAGAAACTTAACATTCATTTGGAAAGGTGAGTATGAAGTCATGTGCAGAATACATGGTTTATCTCAAAAGCTTCAGAAATAGGGGTGCAGAGGTTTGCAGATAGTACATAAGAGAGGTACAATGACAACTGCAAATGCAGAGGTTGCACTGTTGGATAGTAACTTGACAGTCAGAACCAGAGTCAAACACCCCACAGTATTAAATAAGGATACCTAAGTATAGTAGGGAATCTTAGTAACTGCAGACTTTAGATCTGTGTAAGTCTGTGATTGGAATCCTGGGCATGGTACACCCAGCATGAGTATTTGAACAAGAAAAGCAAGATGATCTCAAATGTGTTTTCATAGAGAATAGGTGATTTTCTACAGCTTTCATTTTTATCATGTGAACAACCCTCTTACCCACCATAGAGATACAAAACAGCAACAACATAATGTTATAATGCCACTGATCAGAATTCAAAGAACCAAGATCTGAGAATCAGGAAAAAGTACACTAGGACAAGACTCTGCACTTTAAAATGAAGTAAACCCCTACATGTGACCATATCAAAAATAAAGCTCCCATATATCTTTATAAATTATGAGTGATCACAGACTCCATACATCAGAGATAAATTTCATCTCAGAGTTTGAAATTTACATGAGACCATTTGAGGAACTGCATATGTGGTGAAGGAAAAAAGCAAAAATATGAACCACTAGAATGAGTATGAGATCACACTGTCCACTATGTCTCAAATATAGACCATTGCATACATGCCATTCATCTACTAAAGTTTCTCAGTACAATCTTCATACAAAATTCAAGAAAAAAATCACACAAGATTAATGGAAATGAATCCCATACAAAACAGGAAAGTTGTCAAATAAAGCAAAAACAAAGTTGAAAAACACACAAAAGTGGTGATATATATACATAGGTATCACCATTTTTGTGTGTTTTTGAACTTTGTTTTTGCTTTATTTGACAACTTATATATATATATATATATATATATGCTTCAATAATCATCTGAAATGTAAATAATTTGATTTCAACAATTAAAAGGTAAAGTGTCTAAGTGGATTAAAAAACAAAGTCCAATATTTTGTTGATTAGAAAATTTATTGCACTACTAAATACAAGCATGGAATAAAATTTATAAGCTGGAGGATAATCCTTCATGTTAACGGCAATGAAACAAAGTTAGTAGCAACTATTCATAGCAAGTAAAATAGATTTTTCCAATTGGAAAACAAAGTAAAAAGAGAAAGAAATGAATAGTGTATTATGATTAAGTGCCTTATAAAACAAGTTATAATATTTATAAATATATTTGCACTAGATAATGGAGCACTGAGATATGTAAATTATTAATAGAAATAGAGATAATATTAACTCAATAATAATACATGGGTTTAACATTTCACCATAACCAGGGAAATATTAATAATGTATAAATAAGGAAGTAATATCATAAATTATGAGATAGCTCAGATAGAATACAATGACATTGATAGATAATCTGCCCCAAACTACAATGTGCAAGGTTCCCTGAATTACGTATGAACATTTTCAAGCATAGAGCATATATTGGGACACAATTTCTCAATAAACTTATGAGTATCGAAATCATAGAAATCATTATATCTGTTTAATGACATAAAATTATTAATCAACTATTAAAAAGTTAAAGAAATCTTAAAGACATGAGTAAAAAATGATGCTCTCAATAAACATTGATTTAAAAAAGAAAGGAAAGGAAAAGTTAAAAAATAAACTTGAAGTTAAGGAAAGTGAGTATACAATTTATTAAAATTATAGAATGCAGCAAAAGTGGTTTTAACAGAGAAATTAATACAACATTGATGTAAGGTAAATGAGTTATCAGAGATTTTTACTTCTTTCTGCCACTAGTCTCCATAATCAGCACTTGTGGTATTGTGTCTCCCCCACCACCATGACTGTATCTGCCTAACCCAGTAGGTGTATGGATATTCAAGAATGCACACCTGGGCCTAGGACAGAGGGGTTTAAATGTGGTGGTACCATCTGGAGGAAAAGAGAGGTAAAGTTACTCTTTCCCTGCAGGCTGCTTACCCCTGTTCACTATTAAAAATCCTGTGATGACGATGCCAAAGACACCAAAATTCTCTTTTAAACTGCTAGAACCAATGATGAACTTACCCAGATAGGGATGGTTGTATATCAGTTGTAGAAGGCAGGGCAGTTTGATGAAGAGGGGTAAGCAGTCCTCTGAGGTCTGGCTTGAGGATTGAAGAGTGGCTGACCATGAAGAGATAATGCACAGTGGCCAGTCCCTTCTTATAGTGGTCACATCCCCATCAAAACCCAGAGGTAGACAGAATCTGTGGTTGCTGGAATAGCCCTATGTAGAATGGAATGGACTTTGGACAGATGTAATGCTTGTGAGGTGTCAGGGGCTATGCAATGGGTATTTTTCATAGCTTTGGAGAATCTATGCTGAGAGTGATAGAAAGCCAGATGCAAGAGCTACAAGATAAGAGGTAGGGACTGGGATAATGCCTGGGGATACTGAAGGAAGTAATTCAGAGACCAACCCACCACTCCAGAGATGCCAGGTTTCTTTTCTGAAGAGGAGGAGGCACTGGCTTCATGTTCCAGGCCAATGAGGTAGTGATTATACAAAGACCTTGGGGGGTTCAGGCTGGTAGACTGACACAGATGATAGGGTTCACCTTGTGTCATCCATACACACAGGCAGAGCTCATGGACAAGGGTGAGCAGTTCTGTCAAAGACCAGGAGAGACTTGGCAGCTTTGCTGCTGTTTATGGGACCTGGGAGTGGATGGACTCATTTGCGTAGCACAGGAGATGGAGAAAACAACCTTAGAGATCTTGTGTCCACTGCTGAGACAGAGACTGCAAAATGGCTGTCAGTCTGGACAGAGTGACCAAATTCTGCCAGAAACTCTGCTGTAAAAATGAACTGGGAGGAAGCTGTAGATGTGCGAGAAACCATGAACAAATTACCAACATAACTGAGCTGATGCAGGAACATTGTGAACTGGGAATGAAACAGGCCAGGTTTAATGTAAATGTTCATGATTTGATGAGCATTTCACATCAGGGATGAGGAGTTTGATACTGAAAATGACCCCTTTACCCTCATCCTGGTCCTTTATGACAGTTCTGGCCCCCTGTGTGGGACAACCAATACACACCATGGCCATAATGGTAACCAGCTTGGGTGAAACTGGGAATATGGATAGCTGTTGAACAACTGAAAAGAACACCAACTAGGGTAAGGAAGCCTTTGAAAGTGACCCCTATCCAGGTGTGGATGAATCTTGTGAAAGGAAGGTGTAGCTCATGTTGAAATGTATAGCACCATGCATATCTGTTAGTGTTATGGAGACAATTGCAGGAGGACCAGCAGTTCAGGTCCATGATAAGACAGGCTGTCATAAGAAGGACAGCTGGGGAGTCCAGGCCCTTGGCACATGTGTTGTGTCTGGAGGGCCATTTGATGGTGACCATCCCCTGGTAGAGGTCACTCTCAGTGTGCTTGTACCATTATACAATATTTCATTGACCAGTACTTCTTGCAGATTTGGGAAAATCTGTACCTCTTCCAGTTATATACCTGCAAATATGTGACTGGGAAATAATCAAAAGCAAACTATGGGAACTTAAATTATGAAGTAGTGGGGGATTGTATGGTCTGGTAGGATGAGAGTTATTCCTTATGCTGTGATAGATAATGTGCTAGTTCACCCTACAGTGAAATAGTTACAAGCATTTCTGAGACTGATCGGTAACTGAAGGACATTTGTGCCTCACATGGCCCGCTCCTGTGGCCCCTGCATGTACTTATATATAAGGTAGCTACATAGGATTGGTCTGCTGAAACAGATGTGGTGTTTGCTGCAGTCAATCAGACTATAAAGGAGACTGCTCCGGTCCAGCAGATTTTGACCCAGCACTGTGAGTTAAACGTGCGTGTCATCCAGGAATGGTTTGAGTGGAGACTTTGACAGAAATCAGAGCAGTTATGATAGCCCACTGGGTTCTGGTTTCAGGTCTGGAGAGAGGCCAAGACTAGGTATACCTTAAGTGAGAAGCAACTGGCTGGGGTATATGCAGCCTTATTAGCTACTGATAGTATCAGTGCCACAGCACTTGTCCAACTGTGGACTACCTACCCAATAGCAAGATGAGTGAAATGTTGAGCGACACAGCCTAATAGTGGTACTGCTGAGAGGCCCACCTTGGTGAAGTGGAGGGAACATCTCTATCAATACTGTGTTCTCCATCTTCTGTCAACCAACCCCTATTGGAGGAGTTGCAGGAGGTCCTAATCCACTAGCATATGTTAGCACAGAACTGACACCAGAGGCCTGTGTGGAAACTGAACCAGAGGCCAGTCCCCACAAGGAGGGATGGACACCAATCCCAGAAGAAACCTGGGGTGTGGACAGCTCCAGTCAGGGCATCCAATGCATGGACAGCTGTGGCTGTACAGCCGGAAACAGACATCATGTGGTTCGAGGCAGGGCAAGACAGAGCAGCTAATGGGCTGAACTAGGAGCCATATGGATGGTGGTGATCCATGAACCTCCCCTTTGGTATCTGTATGGAAAGCTGGGCTATGTGCAGAGGCCTGATATTGTGGATCTCCAAGTGGAATATAAATGACTGAACAGTCATGTGTTGGCGGCTGTGGGGCCAGACCCTATGCAAAGATTTATGGAATCCAGGAAATCAGAAACTTGGATCTATTATGTCATAGAGCATACCCCACTGGCCTCACCAAGTATGACCAAGCAGATACCCTAAGCCGGGTGTGGTGGCAGGATGTTGCACAGTGACTGCACACATGCCTGCTCCACACAGCGCAGAGAAACAATGTGGGCCACTATGCATGTCAGGGTTTACCTGTAACTTTAGAAGAGATTCAGAATGTCTGTTCATGGTGTGCTCTGGGACTCCCCCACTGTTCCCTATCCCATGACTTTGTGTCACAAATTAGGTGCTGTGGGGACTGATGACCCTGACACACTGACAGATTGACATCATTGAAATACTCCCTCTCTCTGATGGGCAGCATATGTGGTCACCTGCATAGATATTGCTGCTGGTAATTGGTAGTATATCCTGCTCCACACACAGACCAAAAGGCAGTTTTAGCAACACTGATAAGTCCTTGTGCTGCATATGTGCTGGTGATATGGAATGATCAAGGGACTCGCTTTTTAGGTACCTTGGTACAACAGTGGGCCAAAAATATAGGTGTTGAATAGAAATCCCAGACACCCTGTGATCCCAAATCTGAAGTGATCATCACAGAAGTCTGTTACGTTAAGGACTGAGGATTACCACCCTCACTCTGACACTAACTGGATGGAGCCAATGCCTGTGGGCAATGCTGCAGCCACGAGGGACAGGGGCAGAAAAGGTGTCCTGGCACCTGTAGAGATGGTGCTGCATCACGCAGTTACTCCCATGCAACTGCAAATACAGACCATGCATCAGCTAGAGTCGGGGTTTGGTGACAATACAACATTTTATTGCCAGCCTCCACCAGGTTGAACCCAGAACTAATTATAAATTAGGCAAGGTCCTGGGCAGTAAATGTTCCTCACATGTGCTAGATGACCCTGAGAACCCCTTGGGAATGTGGTTGAGAGGCTAAGTTATAAGTAACATCAAGGTGACTGTACAGTGGTCACCATGGTTTTATATGCCTATCCATGGGTGGCAGAACAGATGGTAATCCTAATGGGGAAATTTGTGCTGAATTTGTGGTTTATGATGAGTTCACCTCTCTTGTAGACGCCTCTTCACTGGCAGAGTCTTTTTGGTACTCTATAACTGGAAGACCACTGTTGCCAGGTACATTGTTGTCTTCTGACCAAAATTTGCTGATACACTGCCAGAAGGGAGGGAGGGATCTGTTGCCATTATTGGTGCCAAGCACTTCTTCATCTTTTCACCTGAAGCTTAATATGTCCTAACACTGGGCTGAGTTGTATTCTGTTTGACTTAGTTGCACTGCTGCAGTTTGTATTACTTCTCTCATTATGGGTACAGTGTTCTACATGTATCAATAGGAGCCTTGAAGAAGAAGAATATGCAGATTTGATTTAAAAAAAAAAAAAGAAAAAAACCCTGATGGTGTAGAGGGGTAAAGGAGGCATAGAGGCTTTTCCTTCCACTAGTGTCTATGGCCAGTGCCTGTGTGTGGTATTGCACCTTCCCCATGCTTGTAAACAGCTGGGCTAAGGTGAGAAGGAAACAGAAAAGGAAACCTGGGAGGTGGGACTCAAGTTACTGTTCTTTGCCAGCTGGTATCTTCTGTTCACTATTAGAAACCCCATGATGATGGCACAAATGGTTCCAAGTAATCTATTTTAGGCTACTAGAATCAATGGTGACCCTAACCAGACTGACTGTATTAAGACACAAAAACAATCTTATTTAACGTTATCTCTAAAGCAGTTGCAAAAGATGGCAGTAAGAACACAATAATAAAAAAAAAGTGGCAGAAATAAGTAAAGCAAAAATCAAAAGCACATACAAAAGAATACTGAAACTTAGTTGATTCTTCCAGAACAAAAAATAGATAAACCTTTAACTAGACTAAGAAAGAAAAGAGGACACTTTGATAAATAGAGATGAACCAAGAAAAATTATTGTAGGCAGCATAAAAATACAAGGGATTATAAGTATTTAATATGAGCATTTGTTAATTTGATAACCTTGAAGAAATACATGAATATTAAACAACACAGTTTACTGAAACAAATCAGTATGAATGAACAGAATTTTAATAAACTAATCACAACTGTGAAAATGGGAAAAGTCATAAAATTTTCTCAAAATCAAAATTTTGTAAAAAAAAAACAGATTTTCTTCAACTTTTACAAAATATTCCTAAAATTCCAATAATAAAGAATAGTACTAGCATATGTTGTCAACATTATCTTAATACCAAAAATCAGTTGAATATAGCATAAAAGAGACAGAGACGTGTATCGCTGTTGACTATTAATGCAAAATTTTTCAACAAAATTGTCACCAATAAAATACAACAGAGATTATTAGCTTGATTATTAGCTTGAATGGATTGATTCCAAAGATGATGGAATATTTAAGACTATAAGTCAATCTATGTTGTATGCTACATCAATGAAGATAAAAAATATGAGATATCAATATATACAAATAATAATACACATTATAATATTAATACACATTAAATTAATACACATAATAAAATACTTAACAAGATGGGAATAAAAAAAGACTGCATTTATAATAATAAATCCATGTATTACAAACCAATAGCCATTATACTTACCAGTAAAATAGTAAAAACTTTTTTTAAGGTCAGGGACAATATAGGAACACCCATGGCTGCCAATTCTAGGCACTTTCTGCTAAATCAGCTGCACAATAATAAATAAAAGAAATTCATATTTGAAAAGAAGTGAAATTCTCATTATCTGCAGATACCATCACAAACACCAAAATCTCTAATAGCGCCTCAAAAAAAGCTACAGAAAAAAAAATGAATACAGCTAAGTGGCAGGTTATGAAATTAACATACACAAGTCTGTTTTATTTTTATATACAATTAATGAGTGAGAAGAAAAGAAATTAAGAAAATAATTCTGTTTACAACTGCAGCAATAAGAATTAAGTAGGCAAAATATTTATGAAATATAAACTATAAAACAAAGGTTATAAAACAATACATAGAATGACAAAATAAATTCAGCTTTAATGGATGGAAAATTAATATAGTCAAAATGACTACCAAAAGTGATGTTTAGATTTGAAATAATTCATAATAAAAGTCTTTAAGGTATAAAAAAATATGAGTTCTATAAAATCACAAAGACCATAAGTATTTAAAGCAAATCTGAGGGGAGAAATAGAAAAATAATTATAATACATTGTGTTTTAAACTCTTTTAAACTATATTATAAGGAAACATAAAGACATTGCAATAGAAACAGATTCACAGAACAATGGAACAACATCAAAAACCCAGAAATAAATCTATTCATACTGGTTAACATATAGTTAAAGCAGAAATACAAGAGACAGTACTTCAAATACTAACATCTTTTATTTCAGTGGAATAAGAGTTATCTATTGAAGTGAGGCTCATGATCCTCACAAAAGCTACAAAGAACCTCCAAAAACTTTCACATTATGGAGATAACAGCTCTTTGTGGGGACAAAATTTGATTTTGCTGGATAAAGCTTACCTGTAAATCCAGAGGTGAAAGGAACTCTAAATGGGCGGAGGTCAGGGGTTGTGCAAGGTCACAATGAGGCTTATAAAGTGGGGTCTTCCATGCCCTTATTGTTTCAGTATCTGCTGGTTAACTGGGTACTTAGCAATCACTAACATAGTCACAGTTAATCCCTTTGAGAAAAAAAGAGAAAAAAAAAACAGAAATAAAAACAAGAACCTTTCCTTTGATACAGGATAAAAGAAAAAGTCAAACTAATAACCATTTGTATATTTCTTTTTATTTTTGGCATGGGAAGGGGTTGAATTATACTCCCTCCTTCAGACTCTAATGCCTTTTACTCTTCATGATATTTTCTCTTCCTGAGAATAAACTCTAGTTTCTGTTCTTGAGTTCAACTTCAACATCTCCTTTTCACTTAAACCCTGTACACTGTTCTACAGTCTTTTCTTGAAACATCTTGTTTTTCCTCCATGACTGTCAACAAAATAATCTTAGTCTTATGTTTTATGGAAAGATTCTGCACCTTGTTCTGCTGATGTGCTCAATTTCTGTCATCTATAAGCCTTGCCATAACTAAAAGCTTTACGAAGCTATTTTTCATTCACAAGAGACTGGCTTTGGTTTCTTTACAGGCTATCTTTGCCGAGGAATATTTCTCTTATATTTCATCAGTCTTAAGTTGAACCTCTTGTTCTTTTTCGATGATTTAGACAGTTCCCATTTATAAGCAGCATCCTTTGTTATATAAGGCTCAACTACGTAAAACTATATCCAGATAGATTCTGGGGATGGATTTTGTATTGTTTCTATGACTTCTCAATCAAATTTAACTGTGAGTCAAGGGAGGAAAAACTTTCTATTTCTGTTAATTTCAGGGTTTTCTGGAGTGAAAGGTGAACCATAGGTGGGAATGAGAAAACCATGAACTTTAGTAAGAAATTCAAACTTGTTGGCAAACTCTTCCTTCTTTCTCCATCCCATCATTGCCAAAGATGTAGAAATCGGTGTCCAGCACCTGAACCTTTCGACTACCTATGGAAGAGGAATTTTTGCTCCTCTAAGTTTTTTAGAGTAAGTGGAAATTTGTTATATTTAGTTGTAAAATGTTTTACACAACTAGGTATTGCCTATTTGTGGAAGATTCAATAACTTTTAGCATCCTATTCTCTGCCTCTATGCTGCATTGAAAATTACTTATTTCCTATTTTATTTTATCTTTCTAAAACAATTTTATATGGATTTGGTTTCATTTTTTTCTAGACCTGTATCACAAAAGCTATTCGTATAGCAAAGTATTTTTTATAGAAATAAGTTTTTGCAATGCAGAGTTGATTATATTGTTCGAATCAAATTTAACAGTCATCTACAAAAAAAAATAGAAAAAAAGATGTAGAATAGCCACACAATGTGATACTTTTCAAGAATAAAGATAAATTGTTATCATTAACATCAAAGTGGAAGATGCTTAAAGGTATTACATCTAACAAAGCAATCCAGAGAAATAAAGACAGATTTTAAGGTCAAAGAAAGATGGAGTTGTTTAGGTTTAGGGAAACTTGAGTGTCTCAGGTTCTTTTTCACCTTTACAAATCCTTCTGGAAATTCAGCAGCTTAAACTCAGTAAATATCCCCTTACCCTGATAGCATCCCACATCCTTAGGAAATATATCAGTTGTGTAGCTTTGATAACACCAGTTGGCCCTGTGATAGCTTTGCTCTTAAACAGTATTAAAGGAGGAGAGCATCTTGTTCAGTTTGAGTGTGACAGAGGGTGTATGTGTGTGTATGTGTGTAGCTTGCTACCACCACCACTACTTGTCTACTTAGATTCCTGTGGCATCAATAAAGACTTCATGTTGAATTAACCTACATTTTCCTGACTCCTCTCGCATTTGGCAGAATCCAGAACTTGGCCAGGTTTTGGGCCCTGGCATAGCACATGTATGAAACAATAGCACATGTACACACATATATAAAATAAGATAACTAATTTTAAGCTTGTGGGTAAAATTTTGTAATGTTTCTAAAGTTAAAATTGTAAGAGATTGAAGAATGGGTAAATGAATCAGTAATGGGATAAAAAAATAATTCAGATTTTCATTCCTCTACCCACCCTATCATATATCCTAGCTTTAATAAAATCTTTTCCTCAGAGCCGGGCATGGTGGCTCGTGCCTGTAAGCTTCAACCTATGAAGCGGCAGGGGATAGGGATCGCGGTTCGAGTCCTGCCTGGGGCCGGTAGCGAGACCTAGTCTCAAAAAAAAATAGCTGGGCATGGTGGTGCATGCCTGTCCCACCTACCTGGGAAGCTGAGGCTGGGGATTGCTTGAGTCTGTGGTACCCCGGGCAACAAGATCCTGGAGTTCCACGGGCAAAAATAGCAAGACCTGGTCTGAAAAAAAGAATCTTTTCCTCATCTGTGAAGTGGAATTTAAAATATATAGTACTTTTTTTTTTAACAATTAAGGTACTGCTGAATTATAAGTTACTATATTTTCTATCTTTGGTGAATATTGCATTCTATGCAAGAACATTAGCTGTATTTTACTCTACCTATGCACATACCACACATTTTGCAAACCTTCCTTTTATAGTAAAGGTTTTATAGCAACCGATCTAACTGAAGAAGAACATAGGTGGCCACAAGCTCAGTCTATAAAAATAGATCATTATTAACCTACACAATTCCCATTTCAAAGCATTTCTCACATGTGATGTGAAAGTAGAAGTCATCCCTTCAAAAACGGAGAAAAAAACCGCATGTCAGTAGTGTTTTTCATTCAAATAGACTTCTAACCAGAACTCTTTTCACAATCCATGGAGTCAACACTCCTACCCAATAACCCCTCCTTAAATGTTTTTCTTAAGTATGTTAAGTCATAGTTAAAGAAACTATGAGAGAGAATGGATTACTGTGGACAATGAACATTGAAGCACTATTTTTCTTCATTTAGCCATTCTGAAATCGTCTTTAAGCATTTTTCTCATTATTTTTAACATTTGTCGGCTGTTTATCCACTCTATTATAAATGTTTTATTTCTACTAACACTGCTTAGTAACATAATTATCTGTCATTTCTCACATCAGTTCTGCAATGTAGTTTATTATTATTTTCCAATTTTAGAGATGTGTGAACTAGCACAGGGGATAAAATGCTGTGATAACAATCTGATTTAAAGAATCTGCATTATTTTGTTGGTATAATAAAACAATCCATGAGTTCAGTGATCTTGAATAAATTATTTTCAATTCCTGGGTCTCCATTTGTGTTCTATAATTTGAATACAAATCTCATGGTTAATGTTAAAAAAATATGACTGTGATGCTCAAATATGTTCAATGAACTTTGAACAATGACTGTCGCAGCATTAGCCCTTTAAAAATTCCTCATTTAATTAAATTTCAAGTCAGTATCTCCAATTTAATAATTCTGTCTAATAAAAAGCAAACTTAGGCATGAATACGTTTTTAAATCAAAGATATGTTAGCACTAGAATTTCAGTCTGTCATTTGTAATTGTTTATGCACAAAGAGTTAAAGTTAAATTGTGTCTGATTTGATGAGAACTATTATTGCATAAATCTGACAGGGAGTAAGTATAACAAAGGTTTACTTAAAGACCTAAATTAGGCAATATTATTTGCAAACATTAATTGTTGATTGCAATTGCTGTAAGTAAACAGATACATTAAATGATGGTATTTTATTAGTAGTAAATGACATTATTTATGAGAGCTTAGAAAAAATGTGTTTAAAAAGAAAACCAAAGTAAACTTCTTTCTAGTAATCAATCATTGCATAATAAATTACACCAAAATGTAGAGACTGTGAAATAATCTTCCACTGAGCATGACAAAATATTCTCTAAAGAATAATGTAAATTGAGATATATACATAAAATTTAATCAATAAATGCTTCACTGATTGTGCATAAAAATGAACAATGTGAAACACAGCATGAAGAAAATGTAAATGAAGCTAGAGAAGTCTATCCTACAATTATTCTAGGTTCTTATTTTAAGTGTATATTCCAACTACAAAAATATAATAACACATAGATACAACTCAAGTTGTAATTAGATATGATAGACATCATAGTTTTGCTAGTGATTTATTCTTAAATTACATAGTACCATTTTCACTGTTATGTATGCTGTCCCCAACAACTTTGAGTATTCCAAATTTATTTGCTCTAAAGAATATCAAGAGTATTATGAGAATTTTTTATAAATTAGTTGCAGTATATTTCTGTATTGATAAATTAAGAAACAACGAAATATGCTTTATACAAAGCTTAAAACAAGTATAACAATAAAATAATGTCAAGTTGTTCCAGATATCTAGAACTTTTGAAACTCAAATCAGAAAATAAGTGTCAGATGCCATCACAGATCAGACTGGGTTCAGGCTGAGAGATGATACAAACCTCATTTCTACCTTATACGTGGTGGTAGGGGGATCTGTAGACAGAAATATGCATGAATAGCTCTAGGGAGTGATAAGCCTGGCGATCCCTCCAAAGTTTACCTAAGGCAACACTCCTTAAAGATATAGCAATCAATTTGTGAGTGATCCCCCTGCACTTAATTGCCTCATAGGAACCCATATGTTAATCAAGTTTGTCTACTACACCCTCACCATTTGCTTTTCTTTGAAATTCATCATAAATTGTACTCTGTTCCTTTTAAACACTCCTTCCTTTGTGAATAAAATGTTGTCTAGTCCATACTCCTGGGTGACTCTCAATTCTCAAATAAAAAAAAAGGCTTTGTTCCTTTCCTGATCTCACATAAGAGACAATTTTATATGAATAGCCTATAGAATTAGCATGTTTCCATACTATCACTTCTGCATATATGTATGAAGGTTTAGATATATAATCAAAGTTGAAGTTATGTGTCAGTCTAGACCACTAGAAACACACATATAAATATTATTGGTTATGATAATTCCTTACCAAGCTAGATGGTTTCCTAATTTGAGCCCAAAATTTCTAAATGGCATCTAATTTTCATTGTAAGGAAATAGTTTAAAAGAAAAAATTGACCTATTAAACAATATTTTATATAAGTTCAAAAAAAAAAAGAATACTTAAATCACATTTATAAACTCAACCTGGCTGTAGAACTACTGTTCATAAAGTAACAAACCTCAGAAAAATGATACAAATCTAGGATGCTACTTTTCTGGTTTTGGTATGCTTTTTCTTTATTGAGATAACATGACTCTTTTTTTAAGTTTCTATATCTTTTTGTTGAGGTAATATTGGTTTGCAATATTGCATATGATTTAGTGGTATAGGTGATTTAGGCATATAGTATCACATTTATCTAAATATATGTTACCAGAACACAAACAGCACTAAAGAATCCCAAATCCTTGACTATAATGGATTGAGTTTTAAAAAAAATCACTATATAATACATATGATAATTGAATCTTGCATCTAGAAATAGCAATGGTACCTTTGTATTATCTAACAACATTAAGGGAGTCAAATTAAGAATAATGTGTATCTCAGAAGGGGGAGAGAAATATAATAGAAATCTAGTCAAAGAAATAATAGAAGTAATCTTCCAAATTCTTTAAATTAAAGGCATTTAATATATGGATCATTGGGTAAAAATCTGTTTAAAAATAAAATGACAAATACCCCAAGACTCATAGTAGTGAGGTTAGCAGAGTTCAAGATAAAGAGATAATATTGAAGGTGGGCTGAGTAGTAATAGCAGATAGCATATAGATATATTCCCATTAGACTCTCATAATCCTCCTCAGCAAAAATACTATAGACAAGGAGAGAATGGTATGATGTGTTCAAATTACCCAATGATAAAAATTGTCCCATATATTTTATATATGCTACAACATTTTATTTCAGACATTATGGGGAAATAAAGACCTTCCTAGGAAAACTAAAGCTGAACTTTGAAAACACAAAAACTTCCCTATAAAATTGTTGAAAGGGGTGGTGCTATCTAAGTCAAAATGATGAAAATCTATACAAAATGTTAAATCAATAATAAATAATCAGAAAATAAAAGGCTAAAAGGGCAATATTAAATACCCACATGTCAATAATCATTCTAAATATAAATGTAATGAACTCTCCAATAAGCACAAAAAAAAAATGATGATTAGATCTAAAAGCAAAGCCTAACATTCTGTTGTCTTCAGGCTATGTACTTGAACTCCAAAGATAAATATAGGTTCAAAGTAAAAGGCTGGAAAAACAAACCTGCAAGACCACAGGTTGGTACCTGTGGTACCAACAAAAGATGGTACCACAAAAAATGGTACCACAAAAAGATACGGGTAGGCCATAATTATATCGAATACAATAAATTCAAGTTAAAAATAAAATATAACAGAAAGAGAAATAAACTTTATTTAACTTTATATATACATAAATAGACTTAGATAACTTTATGTAATGGCTTAATATACCAGAAAAACATGGTTATCATTATTATTTATGCTTCAATCAAAGAAGATTAAAATCAAAATAGATGAGAAATGTAAACCTTAAAAAATATAAAAGATATTGAAAATAGTTAAATACTACCCAGTTCTCCATTCATTCAATGAACAGAGCAACAAGACAAAAAAAAGAACAAGAAAACAATAGTCATTTAAGATGAACTAGAGTAATGCTTCTAATCTAATATGCTAGTTATTTCACTATTTCACTCCAAAAAGCTAAACACATTCTTTATAAGTGTACATGGAAGGTTTTTCACAATAGACTATGCGTTGTGTCACAAATAAAGTATCAATAAAAACATAAAAGATACCTTCCCATTTCAGATTTTCTGATGTGCCCTAGGGAATAGCAGTGCCACAAAAGCCTTAATAAAGTCAGTAACATCCTGTTTTCATGCAGAGGGAAGACTCACACAACTCAGAAAATCCCACACCAAACCAGTGATATGCACAGGTGGAAAAAACAAATGTGGAAACATAACAAATAAGCCCTACAACAAGAAATATATGTATATTAGTGAAACTTCCAAAAGGTTGACAAAAAAAGACTATTTTAGCTGGTAAAGTACCTTATCAGAATAACATTAGTCATTTCTTTAAAAAAATAAGAATGTATTCTAACTTTTTAGAGATTATAACCTGTCAATCATGAAAATTCAAAATACCAGTGCTTTCTTTTTTTTTTTCATTTTTAAAAAATTATTTATATATAAATTTCACAACATTGTAATCTCAAGGATTTGCCCCCCCTTCCCCCCCTTTCCCTCCTGCTCATAGTAGTGCGCTTCATTTTGTTGCTTAGCTTGTTTTGACTTTCCTCAAGGCTTTTGTTTATTTTTTTCACTATATCCCATACATTAGTGAAACCATTTGGTTTCTGCCTTTTTCTTTATGGCTTGTTTCTGCTAATATGATTCTTTCAGATATGAGAGGACAATGAAAGGCCTTGTCAGAGAAAGAAAAATGGAAGCAGTTGGAACACACTGAATATTCCTCTCCAAAAATTATAGAATTAAACTCTTGCATCAAAACCAAAGAGATGAAAATATATAAATAGTATATGCCAAAAAAAAAGGATGGAAATAGAAATACAAGAAAAGTACAAAGTGGAAGCAACAAACTTTATACATTAATAATTGCTCTGAATGCAAATGGACTGAACTTATCAGTTAAGACATGACGAATCTGGTTACATAAGAAAACAGAATCCAACCAACCATGTGTTGTTCCCAGGTAATGAACTTAGCTCCAAAGACAAATATACACCCAACGAGCTATAAAATAATCCTACAAGAGAATGGGACCTGAATGAAAGTAGTGGCAGCATACATATGTCATACAAAATAGATTTACTAGTAAAATATAACTATAGTAAAAGGTGAACACTGCAAAATTAAGGGAGAAATACACATCAAAATATTACATTCATGATTGTAAACTTTTCAAATAAAGTAGCACTAAAATAAATTAGGAAATTCCTGTTAACATCAGAAAAACCATGTTTGCAATAGAAGGCATCAATATCCCACATAATAGATTGAAAGATAATTAACGTACACGTACCCAAAAGACATTTATAAAACATGACTCCACAGAAAAGATGAAACATAAGACAGTCTACAGTAGAGACCAAATATTGAGTCATGAAACAGTCATCAACAAATTAATGAACACTGAGTTCACATTAAACTTTTTTCTGATCATATAAATATCAAATTATAAACCAAGTTAAAAAGAAATCAAGAACAATCTCCAATACATGGTGACTGAACAACACATAGATGATAGAATACTGGGTTAAAGAGGAAGTTGAAGAAGAAAAACCTAAGACAAATTAAATAAGGATACAAATAAGACACTTACATGGTATAGCACAAGCAATAGTAAGAAGGGAATAACAGTAATACACGCACTCATAAAGATATAGTAATTCAAATAGATAAATGTAACCCCAACCTTATGGAGCTAGAAATAGAAGAACAAACAAAAGTCACAACTCAGTTGAAAACAGGATATAATAAAAAATAGATCATAAATAAATAAATATTAAAAAGACAATAAAACTTTACTGAAATCAAATGTTGGCTTGTGGAAAAAAGAAATGAAAGAGAAGATAGAAAAAGACTATCTAGACTCATTAAAAATCAGGGAGAAATCTCTAATAGAATCATAAAATAGTGAACTATTACAACGGACACTGCAGGAATCTAAATAATAGTAAGACTTGAGATGAGCATTTATATTCTAATAAATTCAATACCCTACAACAGATGGACCAATGATGATAATTGTAAAACTACCCCAAGACTGAATGGGAATAAATAGAAAACCTAACAAGAAAGATCACAAACAAGGAAATTAAAACATTATTCAAAACTCTCCTAAAACATAAATGCCCAGGACCAAATATCTTCACAAGTGAGTTTCACAAGACACTCCAAGATGAGTGTTTATATACACTTCTCAAACTATTAGAAAATATTCAGAAAGAATACTCACAAGTACTTTTAATAAGGTCAATATAATGTTAATACCAAAACCAAGTAACACACAATAATAATGATAATATGCTGATGTTGTTGTTGATGATGATGACAGCAGTTCTCTAATGAAAGCAGACAGAACCAAAGCAAAACAATAACAATAGAAATTATCAAGTTGAATAAAACAGTGCATTAAAAGAATAATGCATTATGACTTTACATAGTTTATACCAGTAACACCAGGGTGTTCAGCATTCCAAAATCAGTCAAAATAATCAAAATTGGCAAAAAGAAATATAAAACATGTTATATCAATAGATACCAAGACAAATTTGATAAGATTTAATATCCTTAACAAGCTATAATCCTAACATTACTGAATGACCTCAAAAATAGAGGTTGATGGAACTTTCATTAACATAAAAAGTCACATATGACAAATCTACAGCTAATATCATACTCAATGATGAAAAACTGAAAGCATGTCTATTAATATACGGTGCATAAGAGTAATGCCAACTCTTACCACTACTAGGCATCATAGAATTGGAAGTTCTAGTATAGCAATTAGGTAATAGCAATATAGAAAATAAATGAGTTGGGAAACAGATTACAAAATCATCATTATTTGCAAATATATAGAAATACATAGATAACTCAGCCTTCCATTAAAAAAAATGATCAAAACAATTAGTTTAACAAAGTACTGCAATTATGAAAGATACAGAAAAATAAGTTGCTTTTCAATACACAAGCAAGAATACTTTAAAAATCTAATTGAAACAATAAATCAATTTAATAAAATGACATATTATCAACTCTATCAAAATGTGCTGCTTTATTACATACAAACAATAAATTAGTAGAGAAATTATTAAGTAAATATCAATTGCAATCACACCAAGAAAATTAAATAACTGGGATAAAATTTAATAAAAGATATAGGGTTCTGCAAAAAAATAAAACTAGAAGACATTCTTAAAAATAGAAGGCACTAAAAGTGGAAAAGTATCTCCTCTTTTCATGTATTACAAGAATAACACTCTCAAAATGACTGTCTTGCACAATGTATTGTACAAATTAAATGCAATTTCTATCTAAATGGCATATATGCCATTACTACAATCTGTTTGGAACAAAAAGACACCTGATAGCTAAAACAATACTGTCAAAAAAAGAATGGTGGCAATACACTTCCTGATTTCATACTATACTATATAATTATATATAATTAGCATGCATGCTACTAAAAAGAAAAACAGACTCGTAGATTAATAAAATTCAATTGAGACACCAGAAATAATTGTAATTGTACACTTACAAGGACATTTACTATATGGCAAAGGAACCAAAGCATATTTAAGAACAAGAAAAATCTCTTTAATAAATGGTTTGGGGGGGTGTTCACATGCCACATGCAAAAGAGTGAATCAAGATCAATATCTCAAAACAAGTCACACAACTCAACTTTGAAAACAGAGTTTAAGACTGAGATAGTTGTAGGGGGAGGTGACTTATAGAGGGACAGGTAAAAAACTGGAAGAGAACACAATGGACTATAGCCATGGACTATGGTGCTTCAGTGGTGGCAAAGCTATGGACCCCCTATAATTATAAATTTTGTAAATAACAATGTAAACTGACATTATCTCTTATGAATTTAAAAAATAACAATACAACAACTCTCTAAATATACATTTGGTGATACCCACTTAGGTCGAGAATAAAATGATCAATCATTTTATTGCAAAATTCAAGCACAAGGATAAGAAAGACGTCTGTGAGGACAAGAGAGCAGCCCATCCCCTCTGTGTTATTGCAAGGGTGCTTAGTGTACTCTTTTTTTAGCACTAAGTTAATATTATTTATTGCCAGGTGTTTAGATAAGTTCAGCCTGTGAAGGAATTACCACCATTGTCTATGTACAATTTGAACAATTGAAAGATTATTAGTTCCATGACATCCTGCATCCAGTAGAAATAGCTTTTCAGGATGCTAAGTTATTCAAGTTCCAGATCCCTGATATTGTTCTAGTGTCCTAATTCTATCCAAATCCACAAGATTCAACAATTTCTACAGAATTTATTAAATGAAATAAAACTTAATAAGAACCTCAGTACTATGGAGGTTGCTGCTTACAGTACTTATGTTATGTAGCCATCCTATTTGGAGACAAGTCCAGAAATGCTCAACATATGCTACTTTGTGAGGCTATTCTTCTTTCTCTTGGAAGCACTGATGGAGTTATGACTCTTCTGATCAAGTTAACTTCTAACATTCATACTAAGCAGACACAGACCTTTATTAAATAATCTGACAACCAACATGGTGTTCTCATTCAGGTTTATGAAGTTGAGGTTGTCATAACTAAGGATAATACCATACGGAAGAAAACATAGGTGATACATTCCATGACTTGTACCATAGAGACATCTTTAAGTACACATCTACAGAACCAAGATACATCTACAGAACAAAATGAAAGAAAACATGAGCAACTTAGATTATATCAAACTAAAAATCTTCAGTAGAGACCTAAATGAATGGGAAAAAATTTGCACTCCATACAACTGGTAAGGGGCTAATATTAAAGGTATACAAAAAAACTCACATGATTCAATAAAAACAAAGCAAGATGTTCTGTCCAAAAAAAAAAGTGTTTAAATACACTTCTCCAGAGGAATGACAAATAGGTACATCAATTAAAAAAATGCTCAAAATCACTTATATTGATGGAAATGCATATCAAAGCCACTATGAGATACTATTCACATTGATAAGAATGACCCATATTAAAAAAAAAAAAAAGAAAGAAAAGGTCAACAAGTGCTAGTGCTAGTGAGAATGCAGAGAAAAAATAAAACGATTACACTACTTATAGAAATGATGGTCTAACCACAAAGGAAAGCTGTGAGGAGGACACTTACACTACTAAAAATAGAGCTAATATTTGATCCACTGATTCCATTCCTGGGAATCTACTCAGAAGATTAAAAAACACCAATTCAAAAGGAAACCTAAATGTCTATACTTATTGTAGAATTTTTTGCAATAACCAGAATCTGGAAACAAACCAAATTCCTGCAAAAAAAATTAATGGATAAAAAGGCTGTGATACATTCATGCAATGGAATATCGTTCAGCCATCAAAAAGACAAATTCTTGTAATTTGTGACCATAGGAATAGAGTTAGAAGGAATTGTGATAGTAGAAATAAGCCACTTACATGTGGGATATAGAGAAAACAAACAGAAGGACAAAAAACATTAAACTAACTGATAACTGAAGAAACATAGACCAAGGGAAGATAAGAGATTAGGGATCAGGATGAAAGTGCAAGGGTTTCATGTATTAAACTAAATATTTGAAAGCAGACTAGAAACCAAAAATCAAAAATCAGAATGCAAGGAAATGAATGAATAAGTAAATAAAACAAATAAGACTGCATCAGGGTATGAAGTTTCTGGGTTTGCCAAATAAACTATAATTTAAACAGAAAGAACCCAACAACATGGGGGAAAAGATTTGCACATTGAACTTCTGACAAGAAGTTAATTCTACAACATAACTCTATACAGCTCAAAAACAAGGCAAGAAGGAACCAATCCAAAAAAATGTGTGGAAAAGCTAAAAAGATAATTATCAAAACAACATATGGATAGTCAACTAGCACATAAAAAATTCTTTCAACATCGTTTATCATCAGGGACATGCAAATCAGAAACCATAAGGAAATAGCACCTCATTCATGAGATTGACATATAAAAACAAACAAAAAAAGCAAACAACATACACATATATTTTAGCTAGTGTTGAATAAAGAAATCTTCAAACACTTGACAATGTATGAAAAGCATAGGTACCCAGAAAAGGTGTATATTGATATTATATGTGTATATATATATATATATATATACTATATATTTAACCATCCATATATAAGTAATATTTACAAAATGGAATACTTCTCAGTTACAAAAAATAGAGAGAGTAAATGATGCCTTGCTAGTTGTGACTAATGACTACATGGATGTAACTGGAGGAGATTATGCTAAGTGAAGTAAATTAGAAGGAAAAGGACAACTATTGAAAAATTTGTTGTCTGGAATATGGAGACACAAAATGGAGAGAGTGAATAACTTAAAGCATACTTTAGAAATATGCATATTATAATATTTCATTGTGTAAACATACCATATTTTCCCAACCATTCTTCAATTTTAGGCATTTGGTTTGTTTCTATATCCTGGATATTGTAAATAGTCCTGTGAAAAACATGCAAGAACAGGTGTACTTAATTAGTGTTTTTATTCTTCCTTCATAAAGGAAGGATAGCTTTGCAGGGTAGAGTATTCTTGGCTGGCATCTTTTGCCTTGGAATTTTTTAAAGATGTGACTCCATGCTCTCCTTGTCTGGAGTATCTCTTCAGAGAAATCTGAATACGTTTTCCTTTGTATGTTATCTGTTTCTTTTCTCTAGTCAGTTTCAGTTCAGTTCAGTTCAGTTCTTTCCTAATCTTGAACTCTTGGAAGTTCTATGATGATATGTCTTGCTGCAGTTTTTCTTTCATTGATGTAGTTTGGTATTCTTTTGGTTTTTCTGTATGTCTATTTTCATTTCTTTCTTCAGTTTTGGGATTTTCTAATCCATTATTTCCTTAAAAAGTCTTTCATTCCCATGTCTTTCTCTTCTCCTTCTGGGATTCCAATTACTCTTCTATTTCCTTCCTTTAAGGAATTGGAGAAATCTCTGAGTTTTTCTTTGTTCTTACTTTGTATCTCTTTCATTTTCTTTCTTTGTGTCTTGGTGTCCTCAAGGATACTGATTCATTCTTCTATTTCATCTAATCTACTTTCATTGTTTTTCCCTGAATTTTTGAGCTCCTCTGTTGTTCCCCGTAGATCCTGAATCACTCTCCTATTCTTTTTTAGGTATTCAATCTCATTCTTCCGTTCATAAATTATATTATTCTTATTGATGTTTTCTTTCTTAATTTTTCCCATTCTCTTAACTCATTCACTATTTCTGCCATATTATTTTGTTTTCTTTGTGCTTTTCTATTTATTCCCATAGCTCTTTATATACTTGTATCATGCAGAATTTGAATTCTTCATCTGAGAGATGAGGCAATTCTTCAATGTCAGACTTGTTCATTTCTAGAGATTCTCTTTCATTTGATGATCTGTTGGTTTTCATGGTGCTTGCTTGAGTATTTGCATTTTTCTTCTTTCCTGTGTTTTGCTTTTGGGCTTGCTCTAGAGCAACTATGACTCTAGTTTTAGCTGGCATATTAATTAAAGTTTTTTAACAGTTTGTATTTAATTCTGCCTTTGTGCCTCTACTGCTGTGATGAATAAATTTCTTGTTCTGTTGACTGTTTTGGGTGAGCAGTTCCTTTTCAGTAAGAGAGCATGATGAATAGGTGTGATTTCTGTGGTACATTTTTTCCTTCTTTTCTCCGTATTTCTCTCCCATTATGTTGATAGGTATAGTTTGCGTTTCTGTGTTCCCTGAAATGTTGCTTTAATTAGCGGTGGTTTTAGGGCTTATCGTATGACTCGTTTTGGCGAGGACATATTAGTGTCCTTTTGTAGTCAGTGCCCTTGGTTACATTATCTGCACCTGCAGTGGTAAATCACAGTAGCACAGGTGCTTCTGGCCTATGTGGGGGTTGCAAGCCACTGCCTAGGATTCCCTGCCTCAAAATCTGAGTATTTGAAGCTGGGGATATGAGTTCTGATTGTTGACTGGGCTCCAACAGATGGTCCTCATCATTGGGAAGGGTGGGCCACACCACTCTCCTGGCTCCTGGTTGCTGTGGAGATGGGGGCAGTATGACTTGGTCAACATGCAGAACCCAGAAAACCTGTTATGTCCTGTGTGGGGGTTGCTGGTTGCTGTCCAGGTTCCCTGCCCCAAAGCCTGAGGGCTTGTCGTTGGGAGTCTGAATTTTGTTCTGAAAATTAATTTTAATCGAGATAATATTATTATATATCCAGCAGTATTACTACCATAGTGCACCCAATACCAAATACCCTTAGGTCACTAAAATACTTCATTGTGCTATCTCACTGCTTTGTTCTTAGCCTCTCTGACACTCTCCTCCCTCTGAGTTTCAGTAACTTTATAGTCAGATTTCAATACTTTTATTAATCTGTCTCTTAGCTTGGTTTCGCTATATTTCACATATTAATCCAACTGGTATTTATCTCCTCCCTCTGACAATCTATTTAGATTATCCCTTCCAGTTCCACACATGTATCTTCAATTGGGAGAAGGTTATAATTTTGATAGCTAAATAATTGCATATATATATTAAAACAACATCATGATCCACTCGCCTGTTTGGGGGTATTTAGATTGCTTTTTTATAATTTGGCTATCATATATAGTGCTACAATAAACATGAGAGAACAAGTTTCCTCTCAAATTCATGTTTATGAATTTTTCAGGTATACATATGTCTTCAGTTGCTGGTTCATATGTCAAATTATATTTTAACATTTTTGACATATCTATTTTGCTTATCATAAGTACTGGTTTAGTTCTCAATCCTATGATATGGTTTCAGGTCTGACATTAAGTCTTCCATCCATTTTGAGTTGGTTTTTGTATATGATGTGAGGATGTTGTCTCGCTCCATTTTTTTTTTCAGGTCTTAGTCCAATTTTCCCAACATAATGAAGGAAAACATAAACAGATGGGAATACATCAAGCTAAAAAGCTTCTGTACAACAAAAGAGACAAGAGAAAAAACAAAAAGAAGCCCACCCACAAAAAAATATTTTTGCCCTCCACAATTGTGATAAGGGTTCAATAATAAAGATCCACAAGGATCTCACATAACTAAACAAAAACAAAGCAAAAAGCCCAATCAAAAAATGGGGAGAAGAACTAAAAAGACACTTCTCAAAGAGGAATTACAAATGGCTAAAAGGCACATGAAAAAATTGTTCAATGTCACTAGCAATATGAGGAATACAAATCAAAACCACAATGAGATACCACCTTAGACCAGTAAGAATGGCCCACATCAAAAAAAAAAAAAAAAAAAAATGGCCAACAACTGCTGGTGAGGATATGGAGAGAAGGAAACATTCTCACACTGCTGATAGGAATGGAAGCTGGTCCAGCCTCTATGGAAAAGCTGTGTGGAGGTTCCTCAAATTAATGAAAATGGAACTACCATATGACTCAGCAATTGCTCTCTTGGGAATCTACCCAAAGGAGACCTCAATGCTTGATCAAAGGGACACCTGTGCTCAGATGCTTATTGCAGCACTATTTATAATGCAAGGACATGGAAGCAACCAAAATGTCCCAAAACAAACAAATGGATGAAAAAGATGTGGTATATATACACAATGGAATATTACTCATCAATTAAAAATGATAAATTGGATGATTTTAATGATAATCTGGATGGACGTAAAATAAATCATATTAGTAGAAACAAGTCAAAAAGAAAAAGGCAGAAACCAAATGGTTTCACTATTATATGGGACATGGGAATGATAAACAAAAAGCCATGAAGAAAAGTCAAAACAAGCCAACAGCCAAAATAAGGTATACAACTCTGGAGGGTTGGGGGGAGGGTGCAGGTTGTGAATGGTCTAGGGGGTTGAGCCCCAGAGTTCACAGATGTGAATTTTATCTATAAATAAATTATTTAATAACAAAAAAAGAAGTTGTTTTGTAGCTATTTTATCTACTTTGTTTTTGGTGTTGAAATAGTGCTGTTTCCAAACCATGTGTTTGGAAATGTACTTTTTCTCCAATTTGAAAAGGGGCGGGCAATTGATTTTTGACCATCTTTAGAAATTTGATAGAACTCATTTGTGAAGCCATTTAATCTGAACTTTTGTCCTTTGTTTTGATTGCATTTATATTAATCATTTAATTTCTTACTTGTAATCAGTTTGTTCAGAATTTATGTCCTCTATATTCAATTTCAGATTATAGTAAAGTTTTAAGACAGTTTTCAAATTTTTAGCTTATTTTTTATCATATATACATTGATTTATTGCAGTGATTAGTGGCAATTTCTTAGCATTCATCTCTGATGCTATTTATTTGAATTTTCTCCATAATTTTATTAGAATAATTGAATATTGTCTAGGTTTTTTTTTTTTTTTAAAAAACAAGGCTTTGTATTAATCTTTGTGTCTATATTTTTGAATTTCTAATCAATTTATCTGTTTTGATATTTGTTTCTCTTTTCCTGACCTTTGAATTTCTTCTTTTTCTAATTCCTTGAAATCAGAGAGAGGATTATTTACTTGAGCTTTCTTGTTATAAAGCTTTAGTGCTAAATATTTCCGTATTAGTACTGCTTTCCCCCCCCCATCTTATGCATTTTAGCAATTTGTTTCTTCATTATCATCCATTTGATGACTTGTTGACTTCTTTTTTAATTCTTTTATTAATCCTGTAGTGTTTCAGTAGTGTGTTGTTCAGTCACTATATTAAAGGATTCCCTTCTTTCTCTGACAGCTTGTTTCTACTTTGATGTAATCATAAACTGAGTCTAGGTGTGATATGAATATTATTGAATTTGTTGATATTTGCTTTGCAGCCCAGAATGTTTTCTAATTTGGAAATTGGTCCATGTGTATTAAAAAAAATGTTTTTCACTGGTGTGTTGTAGTGCCTTGTACATATCTATCAGGTCTGATTTCTAATAATTTGCTTAAATATATTATGGCCCTGTTTATTTTCTGTCTAGCTTGTCTGTCTTTTGGTGACAAAATGCTGAGGTCCTTTGCCATATAACTGTGTTTTACCAATTTCAGTTTTCAGAATTGATAGTAGTTGTCTAATATATATCATATGGATATATGGAATCATCTGTCCTTCATATGGAATTATATGTTGATGAGTGTTATGTCTTCCAAATGTATGTATTTTCTTTAATCACTATATCATACTCCTACTAGTCTCTTTTTAATCTTCTAAGTGGAAATTTATTGGGCTCCAATAATGATTGCCCTTGCCTTCCTTTTTGTCCTGTTTGCTTGTAGAATTTTTTTCAGCCCTTTACATTGAACTACTGTTTGTTTTTGGAGTTTAGCTCTGTCTCTAAAAATAGTCGAAAGTTGGCTGAGCATGATGGCACATACCTGTAAACGGCAGCCTAGAAAGCCATGGCCAGGGTCGAGGATCGCAGTTCAAGTCCCACCAGGGTCACGTAGCAAGACCTAATTCCAAAAAATATATAGCTGGATGTGGTGGCACACGCCTTTAATCCCAGATATCTGGGAAGCTGGGGCTGGGGATTACTTAAGTCTGTGGTACCCCGGGCAACATAAGCCTGTGGTTCCATAGGCAAAAATAGTGAGACCTGTCTGCAGAATAAGAAAAAAAATAGTAGAAAGTTGTAAAGGTAGAAAATAGTAGAAGTTGATACTTTCCTTTAACTAAATAATCTTTTTTTATATTATTGAACTACTCCATTTAAGTTTATAGTGATTATCAATTTATGAAAGTCAGTTGCTGTCATTTTGTTCTTAAATTCTGTAATTTATTTTATGTCTTTTTTCCAAATCTTAGTGTATGTTTCTCTCTACTATTTAGATGCATGACCTTTTTCAATATATCCCGGAGTAGTTACTTTCCATTTGTGTTTATCTTTAGTATCCCTAATGTCCTTCTATTTAAAGGACAGTCTCACAGCATGGAAAAATTTAGAATAGAAAAATTTATCTTTTTCTCCTTGTCCATAGTGATTTTTATTCCCTTCTCTAGGTTCAGTAGCTTTTTTTTTGTAACATTTCCTTAAGTAAATTTTTGGTTCTTTATTTTTTTTCTCTCTTTTGGTATTTTTTTTTCTTTTATTTCTTTTCTTATGGTATTGAAATATTTCTTCACTGATTTTTTAAAGTTATTAAATTAATGAATGTTAAGCTAATGACCTTATTGAATATTTTTGTTTTTTTTTTTACAATATAATTTTTCACCAATTAAGTGTGGTCACCATATTTTTTCTCAACACTTTAGCATCAATAATCCTTCAGCATAGTTCAATGTGCTTTCCCTACCTTTTTATGCCCTTCAACTCTTGGTTCCATGATTCCTCCCTGACAGGATGCCTTAAATAAATGGTCAATTTTTAGGGGTTGGTTTCAAATTTTGTCTTTTTCTGATCTTTTTAAATTTTTTTCTCTATATTCACATAGAAATGAAACTATGCAGTGTCTATCTCCTTCAAATTTATTTCAGTTTACATATTCTCTTTAATCCATCCATGTTTCTGCAAGTGGCATGAGTTTGTGTTTATATATATATATATATACACATAAACATATATAAACATATATATATATATATATATATATATATATGTACGTATGTATGATGTTGATTCACTTATCTGTTCTGGAGAATTTAGATTGTCCATACTTGGCTAATGCAACTAGTGATATTATAAACACATGAGTGCAGGTTTCCTTTTAAATTAGTGGTCTTTGGGTAGATACCAAAGAGCAGTACCTCTGAGTCATATAGTATATTAATTTTTATTATTTTTATGAATCCTCATATTGCATCCCATAAGGACTGAACCAGTTCAGTATTCCTTTTTCTTCACAACCTATTCAACAGTTCCTTCCTTCCTTCCTTCCTTCCTTCCTTCCTTCCTTCCTTCCTTCCTTCCTTCCTTCCTTCCTTCCTTCCTTCCTTCCTTCCTTCCTTCCTTCCTTCCTTCTTTCTTTTTATCATACACACAAATACACATATCCCCACACTTGTGAGAATGGCATATATATGGCATATATAGTGCATGTATATATACATATATGTGACGTTCTCACAGGTGTGAGCATATTCCTTATTCACATTTTTGGTTTTAATTTTCATTTGTGTTTTCTGATATGCATGCCCTTGATGATAAGTGATCGTAAATATTTTCCATATGTTTGGATCCATCAGCATGTCTTCTTTGGTAAAGTAAATTTTGAGCTCATCTGCCCCCTTTTTTTATAGTTTTTTTTCACTTTGTTGTTGTTAAATTGCATGATTGCTTTGCACATATTCAATGTTAGATGTATTTTGTGAAAAATTATTTATCCATTTGAATCAGTTGCTTAGTTGATTTTTTTTTTTTTTTTTTTGAGGCTAGGTCCTGTTATTTTTGCCTGTGGAACTGCAGGCTCTTGTTGCCCGGGGTACCACGGACTCAAGCCATCCCCAGCCTCAGCTTCCCAGGTAGCTGGGATGACAGGCGAGTGCCACCATGCCCAGCTATTTTTTTGGAACTAGGTCTCACTACGGGCCCCAGGCAGGACTCGAACCATGATCCCTAGCCTCGGTTGCTTCATAGGCTAAAGCTTACAGGCATGAGCCACCGTGCCCGGCCTTTGTTTCCGTTGCTTTAAAAAAGCTTTAGTTTGATGTTATTATAATTGTTTGTTTTCTCATTTTTCCTTGCTTCTAGAGAAGATTACTCAAAGATATTTCTGCAGTCTATATACCTTGACTAGTTCCTTGACTAGTTTTTTTCTATGTATTTTATGCTTTGCATCTATATCCAAGTGGGTTGGTTTTATTTCTCTGTACTTATAGTTTGTGTCTACATTCATTCAAAATGAGCTTCATGTATAGTATGAGATAGTGCCTTTGTTTCTTTCTTTTGCCTGTGACAGTCAAATTTTCCCGGCACCATTTACTACAGAGACTTCCCAGTTCTAGTGTATATACCACACTCTTTCGACATGTTAGCTGTCCATAAATTTGTTTTATATATTCTGGGCTCTCAATTCTATTGTGTTGGTCTATGTGATTTTTGTTCCTGTCCCATGTTTTAATTATTACAGATTTACAGCATACTTTGAAATTCAGAAAGGTGATGACCTCTTCTTCCCTTTTAGCCATAAGAGTTTTAGTCATTTGTGTGTGTGTGTGTGTGTGACTTCTTATGAACTTCAGTAATCTTTATTCTATTTCTGTGAATATACCATTGGGATTTCTATTTTGTTTGCACTAAATTTGTAAATTAATTTGGGCAGGAGGACATTTTTTAACTTTATCTACTTTACATTCTTCTCTACCTGCTTTCTCTGAACATTTGACTATTCAATCACACTGAGTCATTTTTTCATTTTGGTCTATTCTTCTTTAACTTTGTTCTGAAATTTTCATCTCATATTTCTCTTTATATAAACTGAATCTCCATTTATCTCTTACTACTTATTTTAATTTTGATTGTATTATGTCTAATGTTACCCATTATTTTTTCTGTTTTCTCTATATTTTTCTATTTCTCTGAATTTTTCAACCATTGCAAGTATAGATTCAGTCTTTAACAGAAGGAACATTAATTCCATATCTTTGAAGTTGTATTCTGGAGCTATATGCTCTTACTCTGTTTTTTTATTCCCCTGAGAACTCAAGTGACAAACCTTTTGATGTCTTCTTTTGCCCACTATATGCTTTCCAGTCCAGGTGCTGCTAGCGTGGTTCTATTGCTCATGGCTTCTCCCCACTCATTGGTGAGGGATCTCACTGGTTTTGTTAAAGACCTGGTATAGTCTTCTGGAAAATTATTAGATAAGGCATTATTTTATCTCCTCCCTAGTGTGAAAATGGGATTTCACTCATATGAGCAGGTGGTTGATGGAATTTTCTGGCAGGTCATGAGATCTAGATATATGATTATTTGCTTGAAGCTACAAAGGGGGTTGTTAAATGGTGGTGGGAACAATAGCAGGAGGGTGCTCAGTGGTCCAGGTTAATGAATTATGAATGCTTTAATGATGGAGCTTGTATGATGGCAGCATATATTTCAGAAGGAAGTAACTTTTCTCATACACATTATTGTAAATCAATATTGTCACAGTCAAAAAGAAAAGGATAAAAAGTAACTAGATACAACCTTAGACACAATAAACATATATTCATCCTGCATTTACTCTAAAGATGAACTATAACACAAAAGACATTTGGTCTAATAAAATAAGTAATAAAAAATCAGAACTTTTTCAGAAAAAAACATATTTTGGGGAAATATAAACTTGTAAATAAATAATTATAATGAAATTCTTTAAATAATATATTAAAGGAAGTGACAAAATACTGAAAGTTGAGAAATGATGTAGAAATTTAAAAATATGTCCATATATTTACATATCATTTAGTAGTTCTACTTTCTTGCAAAGTTTAATTCTTCCTTAAAGTGTGGGGATTGTAAAAATCAAGTCAAATTAGCCCCAACAGGTAAATTTTTTAAAAAAGCAATGTACAATAAACTGTAGTAGTAATTTTGATATATATATATTTGAGTTATTATTTATTGTAAACATACTATTTTATGTAGGGTATGTGATATATAATTAGTAACTTATAATATCATCAACTTTAGTAATTTTAGGAATAAAAGGAAGTAAAAGAAGAGAATGCATCAAATGACACAAGTTAAATAAATAACTCCAATAATATTGTTGACTTTATTTTAGATTTATATTTTTGGTGGAATTTTAAAGTACAGTCACATAGTAACAGTTTTCAAGATGATAAGTGTACTTACAGTGATTTCGGAACTCCTTTCCAATATAATCATTTTCTAAGAACTTATTTTATGCTATTTGAATGGAGTTATCACCCAGATGCTTAAATAATCAGTTAATCAGACATACAAATTCTTTTAAATACAAGGGATTCTTTAATAAAAGAGAAAGAGACATCGGTCAGTAGGATAATCACATTCTGTATATGCTATCAGTTATTTATATACCATTTCCCCAACTGAGCACCCCTACCACTATAATGACTTGATTTCACACAGTGCTCAGCTGCCAAGGCAAAACGTACAAGCTGATTTTACTGCTTCAGAAACATTGAACAACAGAAACATCATTTAGCAAGAAACATTAGGATGCCATTATGTGCTTCCTTAATTGCAGTAGGAAATCAATCTGTAGCATGAACACATATCAAATTTGTGACTTTTTAAAATATATTCTTTTTTCCCCAAAAGGAGTTTTCTAAAATAACTAAAAATTATAGCATCAGTGAGATGCTATTATTGTATTCTATTTGTATTCTCTTGTTTTTGAAACCAAATTAAAGTTGGAATAATTCACTCTAGTTGACAAATTTAATTCCAAATCTCTTCTCCCTTTAGAAATACCACATGTGTCAATCTACAGTAGCTATGATTGATGATATTGAATATAGTATTTTGTTCAATATGTGGCATATGCTGAATGTCATAATATACTAGTAGCCTGAAAAAATAGAACATTTTAAGAAAATATTAGAGTTAACGAGCTAATTTGATATCAATTTATTTTGTTGCAACCTAAATTTTCAATTTGGAAAAACTAAAAATATGAATTCATTATAATTGCTTCACATTGTTAGCAATGACATTCTAATGAAAGTATAGATCTTTAAATCAAATGCATATTGAGTTTCATGTTATGCTGATTACTTCAGTAAGAAAAAGCTTTCACGGATTTAATAAAGTAAATGCAAACTGAGTAAGTAAAATTTTGTTTGATTGCTATGGTTATATTTCTATATTTTGTCATGATAGTGATGAAGTTGTCAGGGCTAACAGCATTTTTTTAATAATATCTTCTTGCTAAATGAATAATGCATTGTAATAATTAGGATTGTATTGCTTAGATAGTAAAGAAAATACTGGATGTTGAGATTAATATACCTATGAATCTGTTAGATCAGTTAGAATATTGAAAATCTTGATATATTTAGATATAATTAAATATTAAAGCATGTGTTGCTCTTTGAGAAACATTCACTATGCTTTCCACTGAAGGGTGCAATCTTATATTAGCAAAGTATTATCATGGATGTAAAACAATATTGCTTCATTAAATAAGATTAAGATAATAGCAGTAGATAAAGAGAAAATTCTCCAACGTAAAAATGTATGTTTTGTTATAATTACATATTAGATAGCAATAAACTGAATTTAAAAGAATTCAAAGTGATTGAAAACAATATAATTTTAGATGAAAATAAATTATATTAGATTCAAAATGGTATATTGGCATAATTTAAGGCATAGGTAAGAAATGTTGAGAAAGGTCAATGCCAAAGTTGCAAGGTACAGATCAAAACATTAGAATAGTTAAAACACTAATTGTGAACTTAAATGTTCAATTGATTTCGACATTCTATTCAGATAATGATGTACCTACTCATAAATAATATCTGAATGCATGTTCTCAACATGATTAGTACCACGTTGAACCAGGACTTTTTAGTAATAGTAATCTCTTTTAAAGATTTTGATACAGAAGATGAACACTGAGTGATCCATCATTATTGAAAATGTCAACTACTGATTTAATAGATAATACCTAGCTATTATTAAAAAGCAGCCAGGGAGAGGAGGTGGTGGGTGACCCGCGGGGACTACAATGATGTGAAATATATATATGTATATATAAATACATATATATTATTTATATATATATATAAATAAAATTGCTGTGATTTTATCTATGGTAGTAAAATGAATGATTCTATATAAAATCATTAATGACAAAATTTGTCAAAATTGTATATAACCCATAGGAAAACTAGTATAGAAATATTTCCAATGGAAATATTATTATATGTTATTTTTACAGAACTATTTGTTAAGAAGTAAAGAATATGAGGAAATCATACAAAATATTCAGTTAATTGAAAAAGGTGAGGTAAAAGGAACAAAAACCACATTGAACAAAAAAACCAAAAGCAAAAATCATCTAAATTGAGATGTATAAATAACACATATATAATAATATTAAATATAAACTGTCCAGAAATACCAATAAATTACAATGTGTCAGTAGGTTAAAAAGCAAGCCAAACTTAGCATACTACCTGTAAGTAACTCACTTATAATATGATTATATAAATATATTGAAAATGAGAGATTATAAATTACCTACGAGGCTCACAATGAAAAAAGTTACTATGTAAACATTAAACAAACTAGATTTGTCAGAAAATATCAATATATTAAGATGATTAGTGGATGTTAAGTAAATGGGAGAACCCTGGGGTACACAATGATGTAGTGTGTATATATATATATATATATATATATATATTAGTAATAATAAATAAATAAATAAAACACAAATGAATCACTTGTAAATTAAAAAATAACAATATATTTATAATTAAAATGTTTTATGTATCAAAAATAATTGTTACATGTACTACATATACTTCTGAAAATAAAATACCAAACATATTTTGCATCATCTACCAATTCAAATAAAAGTCAAAAATAAAGGAATTTAATAGGAGAAAAAAGGTCTGTTATTGAATGTATAAGTAAGCATTCTTCACAAAACCATTATCCATTATTTATATGTATGTATAATTCTACATATATTTTTCAGAATGCTTTCATTATAAACACACTTTTCATTATACATGATGCCAATTATCAGGTAGAGAGATATACACTATGATGTCACTCATTTTTGATACATATATAACTAATGTAAATGAATAAAATAAAATTAACATTTTAGACTATACAATGAAATTAGTGGTAACCTAAAGACAAGAATAATAATGGTTACGTAAATCTGGTAAAAGAATAAATTGTAAAGGATAGAATGAGATTTTGGGGATGAGCTTACATGTGCATATACTGATTTATAAAAGCTATGTAATATTATAATGCAGTGCTACTTCAATAAAATAGCAAAATGCTCTTAGAAGATGAAGTGTATCAAAAGAATAATATAAAAAATTTCAAATGACATTAATGAAAAATTATTTTGATCCTTTATATACAAATTTCTGAAAAATCAATAAAAATGAATAAAATTTCAGTGAAAATTGATAAAAATAACATCTGTGTCTAATGACATTTTGTGGCAAAGAAACACCTACCAACATACTCAACAACTTGTCATAATAAAATGCAAAATAAAATCAACATAGGATTAAAGTATTTAAAATTAAATTATTAGAGTATTAAAATTAAATTGGATTTAGCATTCTGCATACTTTTTGAGACTTGGAGAAAGTACTATGTTCATACACTGTTGGTAGGAAATGTGTGTCTGTATATAATGTATATACTATATCTATGGAAATGTATATATGTACACTATAATATAATTATATATAATGCAATATAATGTAAATGCATTGATGACACAATTTGGCAAAAAAGTATATGATCTGTAAGAATCTAATATAGAAATATTTTAGAAATAAACTAGTATAGAAATATTCCCTATGGAAACATAGCTGTCATGAAAACACCAAAAATCCTCTTTAACAGTCCATTGGTTTCTCTCTCAACTTTGTCTCTCATTTATCACCCTATCGTCTAGTAGTCTCAGTTCCACAGTCAGGTTTCTAGAGTTCATTCTGCTTTGTGACTGTCAGTTCCTCTATTCTGTCTATATTTCACTATGAGTAAAATCCAATATTTTTTTCTTTTATTTCAGTTAGCATATTTCCCTGCAGTTACAACTATATTAACACAAATGACAATATTTTATTTTTTAAAAAGCTGAGTAGTATCCCATTGTGTACAAATATGACCATCTTATTAACATTTTGTTTAATTAAGCAAGATTAATTTGCAACTCTATTTCTTTTAGATATATAGATTCATGCATCTATAATACTACATCTATAATAGATGCATCTATAATAGATGCATCTATAATAGATTCATGCATGTATAATTCATGCATCTATAATGTAATGCACACTATGTAGATAAGCACCAATAATATTTCATCATCCTCTGTTGACTCTTCTTCCCCTGAAATACAAATTTTTATCTTAAGTCTTCAACTACAGCTTGGAGTCCTCAGTTCTGCTGCCAGATTTCAAAGGTTCATTTTGTTTAATTTTGTGGGTTTTTGCTTTATTTTTGTTTTTTTGCTGTGTCTCTTTATATTACATATATGAGTGAAATCATCAGTTGTTTTGCCTAGCATAATCCCCTCTTGCTCCATTACATTGTAGCAGATGGCAAGATTACATCTTTTTATAGTTGAATTGTATTCTATACCACACCTTCCTAATCTACTTCTACCACATACAACACATCCTGCTAAATGACTAATCTTTCCTCAAGCACTTATAATGTTCCCATAACTTGACTGTTAATAAATATTGCAGCAATGAACATAAGAGTGAACATATCCTTTCAAATTATAGTTTCTTGCATTCTTCTTATGTGTAGCATTATTGGATGATATGGTAGATCTGATTTTTGTTTACTATTTTAAGGAAACTCCTCAATGTTTTCCATAGGGTCTTATCCAGCTTACATTCCCACCATCAATGTATATGTGTTCTTTTTGCTCCACATCCTTGAAAAATTTCTTGTTTTAGTTATTTTTCATTCTCATGGGTGTAAGGTGACACCTCTATGGTTTTGGATACTAGCTACTAGCTCCTGGTTGGATGTATGATGTACAATTATCTGCTCCCAATTGGAAGTATGTCCTTTCTTTTAATGATGATAGATAGATGATAGATAGATGATAGATAGATAGATAGATAGATAGATAGATAGATAGATAGATAGATAGATAGATAGATAGATAGATAGAGATATAAAATATGTGTGTGTGTGTATATATATAAAATCTGTATTGGATCTTTTATAGTTTTTTAGTTTTTTGCAATCCCATTTATTTATTTGTTTGTTCTTTTGCTTTTCCTTCTTTTTAATTTCAAGTTGAGTATACAGTGATATTCCTGTAGCCAGCATATGAAAGCCTATTTTTGACAGCTTGTTTGGAGGTTCTAGCCGGGAACGTAGCTACTTATATAACCTTGACCGAAGAGCTGTCCATCTCTATTCGGGGAATGCTGTCCTCTAGACCTAGTGGGCAGCTTTCGGGAGGGATGCACATGTAGTGGTGAGGGAGAAGGGGACACCCGCCTAGCCAGCCAGATCAGCCGAATCAACCCTGGTGATCAGTGGGGTGACAGATGTCCCAGCCAGATCGCCCTCACATCCGGAAAGCCTATTTTTGCTTTTACAAATGTATGGTTTCAGGCCTTACAACCAAATCTTGAATTCATATTTTGAATTATTTTTAGTATGAAATAGTTGCCTAGATTTTTTTGTGGGGTATCTTCCTGTCCAATATGCCCAACACCATTGGTTGAAGGATGTTTTATTTTCCTATTTCATATATATATATATATATATTTTATGAATTAGCTCCTCTAATAACTGTGTTTATTTCTGTGTTTTCAATTCTACTCCATTGGTACCAGTGTTTTTGTTTGTTTGTTTTTATTTTCAGTAACACAGGTCTTGGTTACTATGACTTTATATTAAAAATTCAGCTCGTGTTTTCTAAAAGACATTTGAAGATTTGTGATTCTATAACTTTGAAACATATGCAATATTACAATAAAATAAATTAAGGCAAATTGTAATCCACACACAAATCATATATTATTTCATAACAACTTTATACATAATTTGTGAAATCTGGAAACATGCAAGCTATCCTTCAGCAACTGGATAGAAAAAAAAATGGTAGATCCATGCATTGTATATTTTTCAGCAAAAAAAAACCACATTAACAATCAAGTCATGAAAACAACAAAAACCTTAAAAGCATATATTCCATGTGATATAAATCATTTGGAAAAGGTTAAATACTGTATATTAATCAATTATATATCATCTTCAATTATTGCATATATTTCATTGCTTGACTTTATTACTCCAATTCTAATTATGGTTTTAATAGCACATCTTTTTTGACTGGGGAGAAAAGAAGGAAAAATGGGAAGGACAAACATACACATAAAAATCTGATATTCTTAAGAGGTAAACTTATGCTCACCATAAAACAGCATTAGATATTACCTGGAACTTGGCAGGAAGTTTGAATAACTGTAACAGAGAGGATTTTTAAAACAATAAAAATATTGAAAATGATAGTGTAATTGTAAATATGTTCTATATACATTTATTCAAAAACATAATGTTTCACACTAAGAATGAATGTTACTGTATACAATGCATCTTTGGAGATAAAAATAAAAAAATTAAAGTATCAATTTTATTAAATATCCACTTTTGTGAGTGCTGTTGAGAATGTGGTAGACTACACTTATTAGGAATAGAAAAAATCTTTGTATCTTTGACTCAATTTTATGTGAACCTAAATTCTAAAATGAAAGTCTATTAAAAAGGCATTAGTATGTTTTCATGCATAAAATTCAATAAAGGATAACAAAAGGCAATGTAGTGGCAAAATAAGTACATCACCCTTCATCTTTCTTCATGAAAAGCATAGCTTGGAAAAATTTCCCTAAACTATAAAAGAGTGGGTCCAGTGATTCAAATAATCTTGCAATTCACCAGTGTTCATGGAAACCAACTACTCAACAATAGATAAATTTATCAAAATTACATTCAAAGTATTATCTGTCTCATTAATACCTTGGTGATATTCTGATAATCTTTTATACTTCATGGAGCAGTGAATACATACTGAACTTTGTATCCACTTATATATGCAAATGTGAATTTCTGATTTTTTATTATATATAAAGCTAGCAGAACAACTGCACAGTGAATATTATATTGTGTCAACTTTGTCTCACTGCACAAATTTCAAAAATTATAGCATTCAAAACACACAAATTTCATTCATTAACCAGAAAGTAGAGATTATCTTCAAATATATTTAGAACACTGTTTTATATTAAAGTATATATAGCTGATCTATATAGACATATTACAAAGTCTCCTGCTTGTAATGAGATTACTTGTGAAGGTTTACTTCTAATTTAGGAATGTTATAGGGAAAATTATATATAGGAAGAAACATTTTTCAAAGTAATTATTAGAAAATTTGAGAAACTAGAATTCAGATCAGGAATGTCTAATTAAAAATGCCAGACTAGAAATCAGGAGTAAGACTAGATGGAGTGATTCATGTCTAAAGCAAGAAATTAACATTCTGGAACAAATTAGAAAAGAAGGTGAAATACCTGCAACTGCAGTTTAGGTAGCTATGTCATAGTTGATATTTCAGCTGAAATGTGCCTGAAGACCCCATGCTCATGTCACAGTGGAAATAAGATAATGTAGTTAGCTTAATTGTGTGAGTTAGGTAGAAAAATGGATTAGAGATTGCTGTGCTGACTCTTTGCTTTCTTATGGGTGTCACTAATATTTCCAGAGATGTTTTTCCCATTGTAAAATGAAGATTTTGGGATCTGTGATCCTCAAGTCAAGAATCATTCTGGATTATGTTATTTAATGGCTATTTTCTTGTCTCCTATTATGACTTTCCCCTTAGTAATCTGATTCATATAAAATGGCTTTCCTATGAAAATGTTTTAGGAGTTACGCTGACCTATCATTATCAACATAAAATTATAAAACAAACTATACACTGAAAATTAAGCTTCCATAAGAGCTAACTAACCCCAAAGTAGATACTTAACATTGGAAAATAATTTACTCTTACATGAATGTACGTAGAAGATAATTTTTATAAGAACTCTAAACAGGAAATGACACACATGTTCAAAACATAACAAGTAGTTAAAAACATTATGGAAAATTAAAGTCACACTATTTTGTAATATAAAGAAATAAGGTAGCTAATAGGGCCTGAATATAGTTCTATTGAGTCAGAATAAAATAATACAAGTGAGTTAGAATAAAATATAATACATATTTAAATTTTTCACTCATAAAACTCAATAAGTACAGCAAAATTTACATTAAAATAATGCTTAATAGACCATATATGAGTTGGCATATAAAGAAAGGCAGAAAGTAACAATTAACATACGGGGTGTGTCTATGGCCATACGCTCCCGATCTCGTCTGATCTCGGAAACTAAGGAGGGTCGGGCCTGGTTAGTACTTGGATGGGAGACAGCATATTAGCAAACTATTGTGTAGAATGAGAATGTTTACTATGTTGTTTCAGGTGGAAGTTCATATCTATATATGTACTCTCAGCATATATATATATATATATAACATATATATGTACTCTCAGCATGTGGACTTTATAGTATATTTTGCTTCAAAAAGTCTGCTATGATATAGAAATAATCAATTCCAACACAGGTCAATTTGAGACAATCGATTAGATTAAATGTATGTCTTTGATAATATAAATGGTAGACTAGGGCATTATTGAATCCTATATGTCTGTTTACATGTTTTGATTCTACTTCTCAAATTTTCCAGATTTACGTTTAATCTCAGGACTTCTAGTTGTTCTTATTCCATAACCTGGTCAGTATCACTTCTCATAATTCTGTATAAATTTCTGACTGAAACCACTTCATCTTTGACATAATTATTTTTGTACTTGTTAAAATTGCTCATCGTTAACATTTTTACTTCATTTTTTAAATTGCTTTAGTAATCATTTTGCTGTTTACATATTTATGTTATAAACATGTATACATATTTATGCATATATGTACAGACATGTATACACATGTATGCATGTGTATATAGTATATGCTATATATAGAACATACATACACACATATAGATAGATAGATAGATAGATAGATAGATAGATAGATAGATAGATAGATAGATAGATAGATAGATAGATAGATAGATAGATAGATAGATAGATAGAGAACATCATTGCATTCCACAGGATTCTACCTTCATTTCAGAAACCATTTTTAGGATGCATTTATAGTGCCAAAAATGAAGGAAAACATAACCAGTTGGAACTAGATTAATTTAAAAGCTCCTGTAGAGTAAAAAAGACAGTAACAAAAACAAAAAAGAAACAGCACCAAATGGGAGAAATTTTTTGTTCTCCATACAAGTAATAAGGTTCTAATATTAATTACCTTGAATTCACACAACTCACACAACTTAACAAAAACAAAGCAAAAAGCCCAGTTAACAAAAGGGGAGAGCTAAAAGACACTTTTCCAAAAAGGAAATACAAATGGCCAGTTGGCATATGAAAAGATGTTTGGCATCACTAGTAATCAGGGAAAGAGAGGAGAAAGATAAGTCAAAACCACAATAAGATACCATAAATAATACAAAACAAAACAAAACAAAAACAAAAACAGGCAACAAGTGCTGGCATAGATGTCCAAAGGAGAAAGCAACAATGTTACACTTCTGGTGGGATTGTGGACTGGTTCAGCCATGATGGAAGACTGTGGGGAAGACCCTCAAACTACAGTAAATGGAACTAGCATTCAATCCAGTGATCCTACTACTGGTAATCTTCCCAAAATATTTTTACTTAATTATAATGTTACTTTCTTTTTTAGTTTACATGAACACATTGACCTTAGTTAACTAGCAGTGTATCTCAAAGCTTTTATTCTTTAGCTAGTTAAATGGGAATGATCCTTTTTTTGGTCATGTGAACTGAAAACTCTTCTCATAAGAAGGAGTGTCATGGAAATCTGCATAATTGCTTCTACTGTATATCCATGCCCTCTACCTTATTTACACTCGATTACATGCCCCATTTCTATTATAATGAAATAGCATTTAGTCCTTCCATCTTTATCACTTGGTTAGAACTTTCTCATGATGAAAAATTCCAAATGAATAGGTACTTTTTAACCTATACTCAAACATTTGTCTCTGTTAGAAACCAGCAACATGCCACAACTTCTTTCTTACAACTCCATTGCCATGCACTGGGATTTTCTCACTGAGTTAGACCCACACTTGTCAATTTTCTTGCCAAAGATCTAACAAGTTAAACTCTGCCAATAATGTACCCATTTACAATCAGCAAAAGTGATTTAAATCGCAACTCTCATAACAAAACCCTTTCCTTTTTTTTTTGTCTATTTAAATATGGCATAGTTTCATGTCACAATGAATAGGAGTAGTTGCAATATTTCTTGCCGTAGAATGTATTATCTCAAAACAGAGGCAGTGATTAAAAATACAACATTTTTTGCTTTATAGGGAATTTTTTGTTATGTTCTGTATAATGGATCCTAAAATGTTTTATAGGAATTGCAAAAACTTCTATCTTCAAAGGGTTTATATGCTACCCTCTTGAGTGCCTACAGTTTAACAAAACAACATGCATACTAGCTACTTCATGCTTTTCTGAGTTGATCTTTTATATATTGGATCAATGTAATATCCACAGAATTTTCAGGTAACTTATATGAGAGGTGAAAAAGATTTAGCATAGACTTGAGGTAAGATTATAACTGAATATTGTGGTATTTCCAGGTGTATTGGTCTAATTATATGGATTTTTCACTTATATAAATGAAAAGATATGTTTTTACTAAATTAACAGCTGTATATCATATATTCAAGGCCTTATTAATCAACAGTAGCAATAAATATACCCAACATGTCAAATGCAATTTTGGGAAACCTTTAAATTACAGTTGTTAACAAGGGTCTGATTTTTGCAGGAATCATATCTGTAAATTAATGGAGTTATAATTGGGGTCACCAAGTATGAATCCATTAGAATTTCAAGGAGTACCACATGATTTACCATTACTTACTGTCTGCTCCATTCTCTCATGAAATATACTGTTGTTTTGATTTATTTCCTTGGCTGAAGATTGTAAATGTCAGAGGTTTTAATTTCAATTTTATTTTACTGCAGCTCTACATTCCATGTCAAGGATCTAGTTAGGGATCACTCATTATTCTAAGGATGTCAGTTTTATTATAATACTATTGCAGGGCAAATAACCTTGAGATTTTCAGTAGTGCTTCATTAAATACCTGGAAACTGTTTACCTTCACATAAATATGGAATTTTAAAAGCACTTCTAGTTTATAGTATAAATATCAATTATGATGATCTGTCCAATAGTTCTTTAATATCTGAGAATTTAACTTCACACAATGTAGAGTTACCTAAATAAATGTCTACACACTATTTATATAAAGGATTAGAGGAGCTATTAAAATTATATATCTCCTAATGTCAATGTTTTCTACATACAACTACTGACTCAATATTGAGAAGTGAGAAAGGAACTATATACTTTTATTGGAGAAACCACTAACACAATTCTGCTCTTCCATTTTGGTTTTCATTTGAATTTAGATATTAAGCAGTACTGTTGTTTGTTCTCTACTTTGGCCCAGGAAGTGCCATGTTCTATTTACTAACCAATTTATCAAATCCCTCTAGTAAAGCCACCTTTTCCATTCCTCTGACTTTGCTAATTATGACCACAATTTATGAATCTGGGCTTCAAGTGATTAAGCACTATCACATGTTCCCTCTTACTCTGGGTACCTATATTGCCTTTGTTTTTATTAAACGAGTTCTCTGACTATATCTTCTACCATCAGCTCTGGTCTTTAGAGGAGAATCTCCTCTTATTGACACTCTTGTTCAACAATGAAATCACTTAGCCTTTGTCTAAAACTGAGTTATATGGATATTGCTATGGAATATTGTCTTTCATGGACCCATTAGTCTCACATTATATAATCATTACCACAGAGCCGTATTATTCATTTTTCTACTATATGCCATGGTAACTCAGGCTGTCCAACCTGATTTAATGTATGTCATCACATCCTCCATGTTTTAAAGAGTCACCCTTAGAAATAACTATACATAATGACCACAGTACATGAAAATATTTGAACCCTTTTTCCATAAAAATACCCCTAAATCAATGAATTTGTACTAATCTTGTTTATATTAGAATCCTTTGATATGCAGCAGTAGAAACAAGATGTTGTTGCTTAACCACTTAAAAAAAAGTCAGCAAGAGGCTGAAAGATGAACAGCCGAAGGGATTTTAATGATGGGAAGTTGATGAATAAGTTAATAAATATGGTGTTGCTAGGGACAAAATCTAATATCAGCAGTACTCCCTTGGATCTTGTTGTTATATGCTAGCTAATTTTTGAAACCCCTTTGGGTTTGAATCTCTTTTCTTCAGTATCACACTTAGCATACTGCCAGCCTGTTTATCCTAAGATTTAACTATAAATATAAACCTTAAAGCTTCTAGTAGAGTGACACCTAGTAGATGATAGCCCAAACAATGTATCTGCTTGCTCTTAGTACTGAAAATGGGTCACTTTTTAGGTGCCAACTGTTTAAAGTCTGAGAAGTTCCAGAGATTAGAGAAACTCACCTTGATGTCTTCATTTCTTGCTCTGTGTCTTAGGCAAAAACCCTCTCTGACTGGGAATGTATTGATGATCTTTGGATCTCAGTGAAATAAAGATTCAACTGAGATATCACAAGGTTACTATATTGGTTTATGCCAAAATTACAAAATATTATTACATTATATGATGTATTTTAGCAGAGTATTTGTTTCCTTGGGAAAAGTATATTAACTTTGAAGAATGAATATTATTTTTCTTAAAAACATACATTTCTACACACAACAATCATGGTCTTGTTATCCAGAAAGGGAAGGCAGGCATTTTCTAAAAGTCCTGTTTTTCACCAGCTTTTCCTAAAGGAGAGAAAATCTTTTACTTTTTAATATGATGCAAAAGGGCAAAAACCTTTATTAACCTTTAAGCTTCCACACACAAGTTAACTTTGTCTTAGATCCTGCTACTTGCCCCAGGACCTTTCCATCCCAAACTAAAGAAACAAAACTTTTGTTCCTAGACTCATCTCCTGTCCCTGTCCCTTACAGTGTTCTAAACCCACAGCTTTGTTATGTAATCCCAAAGCTAGACCAAACTCTTAAAGTGATCAAACTATTTATTACTAAGTAAGTAAATAAGTTATTGCCTAAATACATAGTACAAAATAAACATGTAAAAACTCCAGTTAACCCAGAACATGTGCTACAAGATAAACATGGAAAACCCAGTTACCTCACCATTGTCCAAAACTGTCCTTTCAATCCCTGGTCACCTCACCACATGTCCGATCAATCTGAATTCATCAGTATGCATTCTATAAACAGGGGATTTCTCTTTCCTCCTTTGGCATCTATTTAGGCTTCCTCCAAATACATGACATGGTGTTCCTCCTCTCTTTCAAAATTTATCTCAACTTTAGGCTGTAAAAAACTCCAAGGTAAAATAGTAGATCCATCTTTTCAGGCCTCACTCACAGCCTCTCCAAAGACATCTGAATCAATCCAGATAAAAAAGGCTCCAACACAAAGTTCAAATCTCCAAACTCTTTAGACGCCTTTAGCACACAGCTCATGCATGCTAAGGCTCTTGAGTTCACCAGAACTGAGCTGAAGACCACTGGCTTGTTGCCTTGGCTGTCCCATCCAGGTCCTCATCTTCTTCCAAAAAATGGCTGATCCTTTGTTCCTCTACTAAGACCCTTTTTATATCACTCCACTTTCCCTCCCTTTCAGGAACAAAGTCTTGTTAAACCATCTGAAATAACAAAAAATCTTGTTTTTCTTCTCTCCTCCCCCTCTCTCCTTCTAAAAGAAAACTATGAATGCAGAGGAAGTGCTAGCAACCACACCTTTGTATAGGCAACCTAAACTTGTTCACCTGAACCCTGAAACAATAAAATCAGAAAGTCAAATCTCCATAATATTACAAAGTCCTTTCTGAAATTTACAATTCCAAAGAAAAAGGGATGTAGCTTCTACTTCCTACCTATACTCTTTCTTCCCAATTTTATTATCAATGAGTAACATCAGCTATGTTAATGCTAGATGCCACTCCAACAGTATAAGAGCTAATACATAAAATTGATAAACAATGCCATATTTAGATTTGTAAATTATTTGTCCCTGTAGAATGTTTTAATTTATATCCAAAAAAGATTCAACATGAACTTTGATTACAGGGGGATAAAATTTAAACCATATATTTAATTCCCCAGAAGTTTCTAAGGCCAGACTATAAAAACAGGAAATGATACCTTCACTTTAATAATATTTTTAAATTAATGATTTGTTTTCATTCTCTAGTGTCACAGTTAAATTTACTGGAAATGATTTATATGAAATAGCTAATCATGGTTTGATAAAAATTAGACTATATTGAATGTTGAAGCAATATCTGTGGATAATTTTGTATATTTGCAAGACTAAAGTATCTTTAATGTTCTCTCTTATTTTGTAAAACTCATTGAGATGGAGTAAAATTAAAAATGTAGAAATTCAAGTAAAAACAAACTGAACAATACCCCAGTGAATTTGGTAGAGTACATTTATCTAATAATTTGACAGATTCTTTCAGTGGCCTTTAATTTTGTTTCTTTATCATGCTTAAAATTCCTATGGAGTTCTGAGTAGAGGGAAAGTAGCCCTTATTATAAGTTAATGAATATAATGTTCTATTATGCAAACAAACATTTTATCTCTAAGCACATCTTTATCAAAAATTGATACTATCACTAGTACAGTACTTTATTTGTTATAGTAAAACCAATTTTAAAATAGTATCCAATAATACTTTCCTACCTCAGGATATGTGTGTAACACATATACTTGTGTGTACATATATATACATATATATATATATACACGTATATACACATGTGTGAGCAATCAATTTTAAAAAATAATAAAATTATATAAAATATAAAATAAAATAAAAATAGTAGCCAATAACAACTTCTTTAAAAGTATGAAGAAAATACATTTCAACATATTCACCAACACATAAAACTTACACACTGACATATCACACTTTATAGTTGACAAATTTTGTTTGAGATGTTTTACATAATATTAATCATATTTTGGCAAACAAAAATAGGACAACATTTATTTGCATGGAAATCAAGAACTTTATAGACATTCATTTATTTAATAATATTGCATGGTGTTATATTACTATAGCACTTTTTTATTCTTTTTTGAAGAAACATGTAACATAAAATTAGGAAGTAATAAGTCATAGTCAATATATATACATATTTATTGTATTGGGGTTTTAATCTAATTTACATGTCAATAATGCAGATGTAGAATTTGATTGCCATCATTGCTCAGCTTATATCAATCTTTGATTTAAAAAAGTCATAATGGCTCATTTCAAAAATTGTTAAATGTATATGTGATAACTTTATTTTTTTAGAATCTTATAAATTATTTGCAGGCATTCACACTATGGGCCAATACACAAGCACACACACACACACACACACACACACAGAGTGAGAAAGAGAGAAAGTTTTATACAATATTTAAGACAGTTAAATAAACTTAACAGTTAAATAAAGTTTTAACAGTTATTTAATAACTGTTAGAGAAAATGAAGTGATAAAAGAATTACATAAAAATATAGCTAATATACTAAACATGAATCTCAATACTTATTTTATCCATATATTTGAAATTTATCTCAGAATTTCATACAGAATAAAGAACAGAAGGAAAATATAGGCATTTAGACAGCATTTCTTGGAAAAATACATATTATTTGCAGGTTCTAAAGTGTAATATTATAAGTGAAATTCTGAAAGTTATCAATTACATGCATCATCATAAATAGGATAATTATCTAAGAATATGATGTATTTTTAACATTTTCAGAAATTAAGTTATTTTAACTTAGTAGTTGTTTTCTTCTACCAATATATAAAAAAAGTTGAGGGATGCTATCAATATGTGAATAATGCTATGTCTTCCTTATACTTACTCTTTATTCACTGGAATTTAGAAAAACTCAACACCTAGAAAATTGCTAAATTTGTAAATGATGCTTAGAATAATTTTTGTTGAATGGAGAGCTAAGTATACCAAAATGACTTCTCTTTCAGAATATGAAGAGAATCAGTGATAGATTATTGCAGTTTTAATGTTGCTAAGGGTTAAATATATGTAAATATTCTTTTATATATAAATATATGTTTATATCTATAAATATGTTTCTACCTTTATTTTATTTCACACATATATATTACATATATTATATTTTTGAAAATTGAATATTATCTGAAATCATACAAAATGTAGATGAAAATACAGACAAAAAAACTCCACCTACTAGACTTCAGTGATATCTTGTCATTCCATCTCCAACAGTAAGGAAGACACAATATAGAAATTTGGACTACATCAAACCAAAAGGCTTCTGCACTCAAAGAAAATTATCACTAAAACAAAGACACTCTAATGTATGAGAGAAAATATTTTCATCCCAAATATTTGACAAGTGGCTAATGTCAAAGATTTACAAACAAGAATTATGAATCATCAAAAAGTAACCAAATAGTTCATCAAAAACTGGGCAGAAGAGCTAAATAAATGTCTTTCCTGAGGCATACAGATGGCCCAATATATATGGGAAAAGGAAAAGTTCTTATCACTTACAAACAGGGAAATGTATCTTATATTTGAGAATGATTCATATCAATAAAATCAGTGTCAAGAATTGGTGAGATATGGAGAAAAACATAACCATTATCTTGTTGGTGGGAACATAGACTGGTCCAGCCTCTGTGGAAGAAAAGAGTATGAATATGTACTCAAAAATCAAGAAGCATCTATCATGTGACCCAACAATTCCACTCCAGGTATTTGCTCAAAGGATGCAAAAACACAAATTTGAAGAGATATAAGCAGTTTTATATTTATTATAGCACTATTTATAGTGGTAACCAAAACAGATGAAGGGATAATGATAATGTGGTATATATGCAGATAAAAAGAGAAGAAACATCAGGAAACATCAGAAAAAGTCAATAATATAAAAATAATCAACAGACTAAACATGATGTAGAATGCAGTCTAAGAAGACAGACATGAAAAAAAAATGAACAAAGGCTTTGAAATAAAAGGAATGAGAAAAGTGAACATATATCTAATCAAATTTAAATGGAATTACAGAATGGAGAATAGAATGGAGTTGAAGAAATACTAAACAATTGATGACTTAAGAATTTCAAGTTGTTGTTAAAAGACAATTATCCCAAAATCAAGGATCTAAGATCCTTAAATCACATAGATCTAGGTCATAGATCTAGGTCATAACACATTGACCATTTTGTATCCCCACAATTAAGTAATTTTTTTTGTTTACACAATCCATTCCTATTACCTGTTAAATCTGTTTTGAGGTAAATCCTTTTCCCTGGCCATATGCTAATATTTTCTATCACTGTTTCTTTGACTAAAAATGGTCTGCATCTATTTTATGTTTTGTTTTGTTTTTTTTCACCTGGATGTAATTAAAACCTTTTAATGTGTCCTTTCAATTTCTTCCTAGTTTTGCAAATACCAGATTTTTAACGATGCTTGAATTCTGGAAGTCTAAACATCATAAACTGTGTAAATTGTGCACTCAACACAGTTTAGTTCAAGATATCTTTCTTCAATTATACCACCCATTGAGTGTCAGATTTTTCCTATATCTCAGCTATAATTTATCTCCTTCTTTAGAAATTTGGATCCCTTAGATGACACATATGCTTGAACCAGGGTGAAATGGCAGAATCTCTGTACTATTCTCTGCTTACATGTGCTCTGTTTCCATTTCTGGAATGCCAAAATTGTACCCAGTTTGTATGGTTCTTAGGAGTGCAGGAAATACAGCTTAAGTCTCTTCAATTTTTGATTTTGTGTTCATTCTACTTGACTACTATTCTTTCACACCCTTCTTCTACATATAACTCATGTAAAGAACATTAGCATAAATACACATGAAGTAACAGGTTAAAGTCCCATTATTTAATCCTAATGTTGGAAAAAAGAGAACAAGAAAATGATTTCCAAGTTAGACATAAAGAGGCTTATAAAAAGTATTTCTCTATGAGAAACAACATTAGTAAATATGCAATTTAATTACAGATAATTGTAAATTTCACAGTGTGCTTTACTTGGAACCAATACTATTTCAAATTATCAGAATATTCATAATAGATATATATTATAATAGTGACTTATGTGGGGAAATAAATATTTAAAAAGATGAAAAATTTGAATCAATTCATTTTACTGTTACCATTATACTTGATTGAGTTCTTAATATGTAATTAAACTATCTTTATAAAATCATAATTTTCACTAATTCATGAATTCACATCTCATATTCTTGATATGAAATCTAATCATAATTTTATTGATATGAAATCTAATCTAATTTTTGATCACAAGAAGATGGGGCAGTATTTTTATTATCTTAAGACTAGTATTTTAATAAATGTATGATAATTTACATATTAGAGATGACCCCATTAAGATAAAGATTTTGTATTTAAGTTATAGTGTTATTCTTTCAGAAAATTGAAAAATAACTAATAGAAGAACCTTGCTGAATGTTATTCAGACATAATAAGTTATTTGAAAGCCTTTATAATTATTTGAAATGTTATCTAGTAATCTTCATAGGCAGCAAGTATTTTGTGTAACTCAAACCACCATCTTATTTTCAACAAATTAAAGTTATTTATCAAACTATAGTTATCTTACTTCCAGCAAATTGTCATTCTCATATAAATGACATTTTTTTGAAGTCATGATGCAGGAATTTTGATTTAGCTTCAAGGTAAATATACATCATTTCCCATTTAGCATTTTCTTTCAATGACAACTTTCTGTGATATCTGAAATACCACAAACTGAATTTTAAAAAGTGTAAATGCAATACAAATCATGATTATGTATAATTCATCAATGAAAATAAGCAATGAAATCTGGTCAAATGTCCACAGTCCTACTTAAATATGACTGCCTTCCAAGAAAAGAAATCTTCCTTAGCATTTTGTCACTGATACATTCACTTCTCAACCGAGTCATTATTTACAAAAAAAGCTTTTATTTGCCACATATTATATTTAATGTCATTTTTTTAATTTTTACATTCTAAAGGGACATTTTTATTAGGATAAAAAAGGAAGGAATAGGTAGGCAGGAGAGATTATTTACTTTTAATTGGAAATGGGTCATTATGACCAAGAGTTTGAAAAGACAGCAGGAGGACTTGGGGAAAAGAATATAATTGGAAAGTAGGATAATGCAATTTTGTGGGTGATACTTTATAGAAGAAAGATTCTTGATTTTTTAATTTTTGTAATCAAATAATAGAACTGGATTTATCTGTGACAGTATTAAATAGCTGCAATTCTCAAATTTGAACTTAATTTCAAATAGTTGTAATTTTAAATAGCTTTATTCAAACAGAGGTAAATTAGAAGTTGTAATTTAAATAGTTGTAATTCTCAATTTGAGGAGATCAATATATGGGAAATGATTCTGAAAAATTACTTAATAACTTGAATAATTTGAATTCCTTTGTAATCTGTAAAATAACCTTGGTAACTGTGTTGTTAGACTAACAAATAACAGCTCTATACTATAGTCTCACTCTCTACCTTCACTCATAAAAATGACAAAAATATTCTTGTTATAATAGTATAAAAGTTATTTTTTTCAGCATGCAAACCAAACTTACCTCAATTAAAAGTAATATAATAAAAATAAAGAACTAGGGATTGTTCTGTAGTGTGTCTCCACCACACACACATGAGCACACATATACATACACAGAAAAAAACAAACTAGAACTTATGTAAATACCTGATGTACTTAAAATTATAAAAATCTAAAATATAATAATGATTAATTCTTATGAACCTCAGTATGATCTTACCACTTAATATTCAAGTTGTTTCTTTTTTTAATATACATAATAGTCATAATTACAAATATATATTATATGGGAAATATTTACATTTTATATGTGTATGTAATGCACTGATAAATATGCAGATGAAAGAAAAAGCTTAAAAATGAAGCTGCTTTTAGGTAAAAGTGTTTTAAGACATTAGAATGTGAGCAATAAAATAAAGAATGTACTATATTATAATTTTATACACAGTACATCAGAACTTAACAATATGATGGCAGTGAGAATGATATGTCTGTTTTCTCCCTTTTTTCCTTTCCTTCTCTTTCTCCTTATCTGTCTCTTGCACTCTTTTTCTTCAACTGTTTGTGCTTTTAATCCTCCTTTACACTCCCAGCCCTCATATTTTCTTCTATGCTGTAATATTCATTATGAGTACATTAATTTGTTAATTAAGGATTGTTTCCTTATTTCATTGTGATTTTGTCTAATATGGATAGCCTGTAAAATAGAGGTTAAAGGCATCTAATTTAATTTCTAAATTTAAATTAAAATCTTCCATTATATGTAAAATATCAAAATGAACCATATTTAATATAAAATTGCTAGTCATTGTATGTTCTGTGCTCAGATTTCTGATAGGTAAATGATAGTTAAATTGTGATGTGCTAATTGAGGGTATGCTCTGTGATTTGGTGCTTTACAATGCACTATAAAAAGAGTCATAGACATTGTTCTTAAATTTGTGAAGTACCTATCCTATAAATAACTTGCTGCTTGCTGTAAAATTTGACTGTTTTTAGTTGCTAAGTGTCATCATTCAGCTAGTAAACTGGTTCACCATTTAACTTCACAATTTTTTTTTCCTTTTGGGAAGGAATAAAACATGGGATTTGTAAAGCTCATTTTGCAAAATGATGTATTTGTGGGAATTTAAATTTGTATTACTAATATTTAATTTTATTATAGCACCAAGCTTAGAAACATAAACTAATATGTAGTTCAGAATATATATTTTTTCAGTGATCAATTAAAGACTTTTAATCAATATGCACATAAAATAAGCTATAGGAACTCAGTTTCAAGAGCTAATTTGCTTAATTTTAGTCAGCCATCTGTATCTATAAATATTGTCTATTTATAAAAAAAAAACAACAAGTATTTGACAGTAGTTTTGAAGTTCAGATAGCCCCAAAGATCAAGTATCAGACCTATCCTATCTTCCTATCCCACCCTCTGCCCATTACCATTTAGTATATATTAAAATATTTCAGTAAGATAAATGCTTGAAAGTTTGACACCAACCTATATTAATGACTGAAATTGTATGTTGGATCATTTGAATTGATGTTGCTTTTAGCATCAACATTACATGTTACTGGTCTGGCTGCTGAATCTTGCAGCAGGTTATGTTTTTATGTCTTCTGTTTCATGTTTTCTGACATACTTAGATATGGAGAAGAGACAGATGAGCAAAATGAACAAACTGACTAATGGCAAAATAGATATGATTTTTTCCCGTACGTTTGAAATGACCAAATTCCAATAATTTTTTTTTCAGTTTATATGTAGAAGTCTAAGACAATGAAGTATTCAAAATTAACACATCATCTCATATATAATTTTCTTTCACAATTTTGGAGTAAACTATAAGGCAACTTCAGTCTCATGAAGAATTTATTTCTTATACATTTCAACATAATAAAAATTGTTACAGTTTTCATAGAGATGAAACATCTTAAAAAGGGGAAAATTCCTTCAAGGCAGGTATATACAAATACTGAGAAAATAGTATGCTTCAAAATAAATCAGCATGAATGTGTAATCAGTTCATGTAAAAATAGAGTAGCAAGTAAATTAGAAGCTTTCAATCAAATAATTTGAGAAATATTTAGTTAAAAATTTAGAGTTTTAGGTGCCCTTCAGTATATACTTTTACACGTCATTATATTTTAATGTAGCTTTTTTTTCTCTATTGGATTTTTCAATTGATTTTACCTTTCAAGGAACCCAATTAGGTGAGCTGAATCTACTATAATTACACACTGAATTTCTCATTTCCTTTCCAAACATTATTTCCCTTTAAATTGTATTAAGATAAATCTCCCTTTCTAATCTCAGGTTCATTTTCTGTATCTTTAGGGTGAATAATTTGCTCTTACTTTATTCTTAATTTACCCTTAACTTTTAAAATGATTTCAAAATTTAAAAGAATTCTGCTTTTTATCAGTACTAACTTTTTTGAATTTTGTATTATTTATATATATATGTATATATCTAATTTTCAAGATAGCCAAGTCTGATTATTCTTTAATTTTGATGCCTGCACATTTTTTGTATGTCATAACCAACTACTAGATAATAATTTCATGTGGTTAATAGTTCCTACTTCTTTAATGCTTTATTTTCTTTTCTTTTAAAAAATGTACTCAATTTCATTTTGAGTCAACATAAATTTGAGTCGATCTTTTCTGTTTCCCAGAGGTTAGTCACATCATTTTTCTGTGATGGGACATTAATGGCAGGGGACTTTCCAAGTTTCACACTTCCATTGTCTCTTCATCTTCTATTATCATAGACTTCTCAAAATGTGACTGTTCTGGGTAACATATTTGCCCTCATTAAGAATATTTTTGTTGTTTGCTAGTCTCCATATATTCCAGAAACTCTTTCAGTCATTGTCAAATATTGGTCTCAAATTTACAGGGTGTATTTCATTGGCTACTGTACTGTCTTCTCTCTGCTTCCCTTCAAACATTTCCAAACACTAACTACATTAAAACTAGCCTCCTCTTTCTTTCATCCCAGGCTTTCTGTCTCACTAAATTTCATTGTTGAATGGTACATTCAGAGCAGATTTTTTTAAGAGCATTTCATGGCTATTTGTGAGATCATTAAAAGTTCTTCTGTTCACTACTGACTGATTTTACAAGCATTTTTGCTTTACCAACCCACAATGCAAAACCTATAATTTCCTCTTCTACTACTTAAAATTATTTTTAAACCAACTTGTCAATATTCTCACTCATAGGGAGAATTTTTACTTATTTTTATCTGGATGTATTTGGAAGGATCATTATTCCAAAGTTACTTAAAACAGTTTTCCATCAACCCTTGAATATAATTGCAGATGTGTCCAGATTCTGCATTTTCAGATATAGTTTTGAACAAACTCAACATTATATTTAGGTAAAATGTTATGCTGAACATGTTTTAATCTGAAGACTTTTATTTTCTTGGTAAATTGAAAAACAATGTGATGTGAATTGATGGGAAAAGTTGCAAGTTTCAGAATGAAAGATTTGATTGTAAAGAGTTTGACAATGATTAAAGATGATAAGACTTTACTATTTTTGATGATCTCTCATAAATTGCTTTTCATGAATTTAATGGAAACAATATGCCTTTAGTAGGACATCTTTCATCCATGTGAATTTACTTAGGTATCAATATAGAGAATATCCAGAATTAGATCCATTCAGTATGCTGAAGTTTCCAGCAAGATTTAATAATATTTATGCCAGCAAATAGATTTCATGAAAAGTAATCTAGTTGCATAATAAGACAGTTAAAAATAAGATGTTTTTGTTAATGACTTTTGTAATAATAACATAATATTTAAACATGATGATAATGGAAAAGAAAAAAGTAAAACATGGATTTCATATCTTGGGAAGATTAAAGACTGGTCATACAGAAATGAACAAATTTAGAGCAGTTAGGAATTTGCTCAGAGTAAGAATTTGAATGAATGATTTTGAAATTTGATTGATTTTAATGTGTTGGCAGAATTATAGCTGTGAGGGTAGAAAAGTTAAAGTGGCCAATTGAAGAGGTACAAAGAAAATCAGTGATAATTAACAAGCTAAGGATATTACTGGATGAAGGAGTTGAGGAATATTTGACTGGTCACAAAGATTTCCCAGCAGTTTCTCAAGACTTGGAGTCTAAAGACAGTATGTTACATGTCCACATATGGACATAAAAAGACAGTATGTTACATGTCCACATAAGAAGAATTTTAGTGCAGTCAATAAAGAGGATGTGAGAACAGGACAAATGTTTCAGTCTCTTTGGGCTTCCATATGAAAAAAATCACAGACTTAGTAGTTTATAAGCAACTAAAATTTGTATCTCATAATCCTGAATTTCAAGAGCGGGGTATTAGCACAATCTGATTTTGGTGAAGGTTTTCTCCCATACTGAAGACTTCTCATTGTGTCTGCTTAAAATTCAACATACTAGAAGAAATGTTATTTAGGAGCAGTAGAAAGGATTATCAATGTTCTGTGATGGAGGATTATTAGTTATATTGTGTCTTGTTATTATGTGCTAACAAAGTATCAAATAAAAATTCCTAAAAAGTTGAGGCTACCAGAGTGGGGGTGAAGAGTGCAGTGATGTGATAAAGAAATTGGATCATCTAGGGCAGAAGCCTCTAACCAACAAGCAACAGGTCTGCATCACTGGCAGAGAGCAGTTACCAGTAAGATGCAATTTAGACAACAGGCTTTTATTTACAAGGGAATTCAACAGGGAAAATGAAAAGCCTCCAAAAGCCACAGTGACCAATTATCTTACCCCAGTCACCATTTTCAGTTCCAAAGGTCCCAAAGACATATGTCCAAGATGGTGCTCCTTTGCCCTCCAAAAGTAAGGGAGGCACTCTACAAAGTTCAGTCTTTCTCTGGCATCTTCTTTTTGCTTCTTCTTTCTCCAGTGTTTCCAGCTGCTCCATGTCTCCCAGGTGCTTCAAACTTCTTCCATAATTGCTGATGCACAAATAAGCTTTCCAAATCCTTGGCCACCTGCATGTACCAGCTCACTATACCACCTTGCTGCAATGCCACACTCTTCACACTAGCCACTCTTCTGCCAGTCACCATGGCTCCTGCCACCACCAACTCTCTCTTCCAAGAGGTTTCCCTTGGCCACTTTTGCCTATTCTTTCAGTCTGCCATTCTTGTCTCCTCCCTCTCCCCTTCCCCCTCTCCCTCTCTTCATATATATATATATATATATATATATATATATATATATATATATATATATATATATATATATATATATGATACACATATTCATATATATATATATACACATATACATATATATACACATTACTTCTAAAAGCCAAAGGCTCCAATTTCCCTTACACATCCTCCAGGTGATGTATTCTCTCCTCTGGGTCCACACCCGTAGTTTGCAACAAAATAAAAGCTCAGTAAAAGTACCTTTTTGTTTAGGCCATTTTATCTCTGTGTTTTTCAGATACAACTAAGGTAATGCCTAAATCTATGAACAAATACACTGCCCATATTGGGGAAAAATGCACTGCCCACAGCTTCAATAACAACAATTAAATGGTGAGATCCTATAATTCCAAGTAACATAAACTGTGTAAAGCAGTTTTAGAAAAACAGGTGCATATTCAGAAAAAAAGAGCCAAAGAATTAAGGTGGCAACTTGCACTCATTAGTGGAAAGTAGACTTTGGGTAGCCATCTAGCGGAGTATACACAGATGTCATTATAATGATGAAAATCTGAAACCTATGTAATGTTGGAAACTGATGCTAGTAAATAAAGGTTTTAAAAATCATAATGAAGTTTAATAAGTCCTCATATTATTAACTGACAAAGAAAATATGGTCAATATTTTATAATCACATGGTTGTGCAACCATCCTAAGCCAGGTAGGTACACTGTTGATTTTGGCAAGCTCAAGAATAACCTTGGAGCCTAGAAGGTGTGTGTCTTTACTAATGAAAGGTGTGTGTATTTACTAATGAGACCACACAACACAGGCAAGCAGGCAGAGACTGAAGTACTGAGACGCAGAAAGGTGCTATTATAGGAGAGCCTCCTAACTCTCTTTACACTATTCAGTACCCGCAGTTACATAGCTGATGTATTGTTGCACATGCAAGGCCCATCTGTTGTTTGCTGGATGTTGGAAAGATGGAAAACATAACATTTCAAGCTTGCAGGATGCCTATTGTTTGGAAGGTGAAAAGAAGCCTGATTAACTCTTTTTCCATCCACATATCACTGTGCTTTTTTGTCTCATAGCTATTGTTTAAGACCTAACAAGTGTTCTATGGAAATAGTTGATTATGGAAAAGGTTATTATTCTATTTTTATACAACTGTTTACTTTTCAGTTTGTACTTTCAGGGATTATAGGGTTTAGCAATTATGCAGGTTTATGTTGTAATCTGGAAGACTATCAAACTATACTTTTTGGATCACAATTTAAGTTATTCATCAAAATATATACTCAGAAGCTTGATAACTTAATCACTCAGTATTAAGCTTCATATTGTCAAAACATATGTGAAAAAAACTTTTGTAGGTCATGATACATTTAACAGTTCAAGAAAATTTGAGTGACTTATCTGCTAAATATTAAACAGGATAATCATCAGACTGCATATAAAACACAAATCTATTTTCTAACTCAATTTATTAACCCCTTTGGCAGCCTAGTTAGGGATTTTCCAAGCAGAAATGCTAATATAAAATGTATTAGTTTTCAAACTGAAAGGCACTCTGGGCCCTCTTGTACTCCAGCATCAATTTTTAACAATAGGTTTGCAGGATTTTTCACTATTATGAGATATGTAGCAAATGACCCACATATATTTACTCTAACTGTGATTTGCCTAGAGAATTTTCAAAACAGTATTTCAGAAATAATGCAGATATATACATTACTCCATATTTCTCTGCATGGTTGCAACATTTATTCTGTTAAATATTTACATAACTCTGGAACAATGGTACTAAGTAGAAGATGCTGTGGGAATTCTGTCGGAATAATAAACTGATCTTGATTATACAATAACTCATTGATTAGACTGGTGGCAAGGGCAAAAAAAAAAAAAACAGGTAATTTAGCTATGGGTGATTTATATGCCACAGCAAAATTTTACATAGTCAAATATGAATTCATCTACCATGTTCATTGACTATCTTCATAGAAAAAATTATAACTTTTTGATACTTTAATGCGTAGCAGTTTTAAGATGCAATTGATAGCCAATATGAAAGTCATTGATTTCTGATTTCTTTTACATGCTTTGTTGTTTTCTTGAAAAATGTTCTCATTTATACACTTTGATCAAACAGTCTTGTATTTGCTGCCAGAACACTTTTGTTGTCTAACCATTCTGAACCAGGCAGTGTCGATTTGGGCAAATAAAAGAAGATTCCAGGAGTCTTTGTAATATCCAACATGCATTTATTTGAGAGATAATGCACACAAGCAAAAAGGCAGAGAAAGAGAGAGAAAGAGAGAGAGATTCTAAATCTGACAGAGGCCAAACATCAACTGCTCAGTTCCTACCTCCCCCCCCCCTCCTTTTTACACTGTTCAGTGCCCACAGCAAGACATTAGATACACTGCTGCAAAGGCTCATTTGTTTTTTGCTAACATCTCAAGGCTATAGGCACTCCTTTATGCAGAAGGTAAAAAAAAAAGTTTGATTAACCTATTTTTCTTACATTCCACCCCATCATGTTTTTTTCCCACCATACAATCTAAATGTCAATCTTCTGCAGGCTTCCTTTGGCAAGGAATAGAGGACACAGCACCAAAACCTGTGAGAACAATAGAAATCATATAGAATACAATGGACACAAATAAGCTAGTCCATGTTCTCTCCTGGATCCAACCCAGTAAGGCAATAAAATATTGCCTTGCTATCCAAACCCAGGCTTTAACAGAATAACATCTGTGCAGCACAGCGACATTGTCATGGAAGCAAGGTTGCCTTTCATATTCCTTTCACCTGGTGTTCTCATTCTATCTTACAGAGCACAAGTGTCCTGAGGATGGCCTCTCCCACCAGGCAGAATCAGCTGACCATGGCATGGAACAGGGCTCTGCAGGTGTCCTTGCAGAAGCATAGTATCTGTTCACTGCCAGCCTTAACACGTGAAAGTCAACTGCTCTTGTCTCACTGGTGCTGTAGCAATGGAAAATAAAGCAGTGGCTAAATCAGTTACAAAGTGGTATGTGTCCAGCTCATGGATCACATGCCCCATCAAGTCTGCCACTGAGAAGGCAATGCTATCTGCAAGGCCAGACCTACTTCCAATTCATGGTGGTCTATTGTCATATGCCAGGGTCCTCCAGACTTCTAGACAGGCCACAGAATGTCCTCTTTCTCTAATTCAGCTGCATGCCTGGCAACCAATATTATTCAGTCTTGGTCACCCACTTATGACTAACAGCTGTATGAGCTGATGTTCAGCATGTCATGCAACGCTGACTTTACCACATGCACGGAAGGCAAAATTATCCAGCTGTTATTATCAGCCACAAGCCACATAGCACATCCACCCCCAGGATGTACTCTAGTATTGGCAACACATGCACTTTATGCTCTATTTGGGGAAATCAACCAATCCTCAGGATGATCTCATTGCTTTCACCTTCCTATTTTAACTGCCATAGCCTTCAATGTATCACACATATACCTTAGAGTACTCAGGTTTCTCATATAACAGAGTACATCCTGCCTTGTACCCACTAAGGCCAACAGCCTCTGTACATTGGTTGGAGACCAATTGTTGGCAAGCTCCACATGTGGCCTCCAGTCCCTGCCCACACTCTAGATGATTCTCTCAATCCTCACCCTGTTCAAAAGTAAAGAAGGCCTTTCCCTGGGCACGGGTCACAATAAGTGACCCTCCAGGTCCAGGCGCCTGGGCCTGAAGTTGGAGATTTCCTCCTTATTTTAGCCCATCTGCTTGCAAGAATGAACCACCAGTCCTGTCACAGTTGTCCTCGTAGTTCTAGCAGGTAAGCTTTGGGCTGGGTATCTGTAACTGGGACTGTGAGGCAAAGATAGGCCCCTGGGAAGGGCACCAGTAAGGAGAAATAGCTCAGATGATGCACACTTAGAGGGCAAACAAAAGACATTGTGTGGAGGGAGATTGATGACAGTATCAGAAGTGGCAGAAACATCAGAGAAGGACACCACTTTGGGTATTGGCCCTGAGGGGCAGCAGCCCCAGAAGTCAGCCACCCCAGGATTTGGCCACTGAGAGCAGAACAGAAAGTTGCTAGAAACTCATGTGGCCTTTGTTTGGAGGCTTGGAATCTGTGTAACGCTGAAGATGAGATAGGAAAAGTTGGTGGAAAACTGGGATCTGTGGGCCTCCCAGAGATGGGAAGAGGTGAGACGCCATCTTGAAAATACTGGCCTTTGGGTGAAATGAGTGTTTCAAGTCTGGAGAGGCAAAAAGATGCCATCTTGTAAGTGTGGACTGGAGACTGGAAAATAACTGACCATTTGTGGCCTCAGTGACTCCTGTATTTTCTTGTTTATTACATGCACCTTGTAGTTTGTACTCCTTAAACGTGGGCAGTATTGCAATTGTGTGCCCAGGCAGTGACCAGCTGAAATATCGAACTTTCTTCTGTTTAGCATCCTTGCCTTTTTTGCACCTGGTTTCACATCTGTTTCAGCTGCTCTCAGTAGTTCCACCATAACTGGGCAAGAGTTACTTTAAAAGGTTTACTTGCCTGGGGGGGGGGCATCCTTTTCATTGCTTACCAACTATACATACTCCCTTTTGAGAACACTGGCTCTCAACTTCACCCATGGTGCCTACCATTGTGGTGATATCCTGTAGCTGGTCCCTATATTGGAGACCAGACTTGCCATAAGGGACCTAACGAGGAAGTGGGGGCATTCTGTAATACCAACCCCCTTATTCCATGAATAAAATGCTCATTGTCAGGGCTATGTGTATTTACATTAAACATGGCTGCCTCATTCCCAGTTCATGAGCACCTGCACCTCCTCAGTATATGTTTGCCAGTTACTCAGTTTCAGGCTTGTCTCCTACATTGACCCAGGAAATGGCATCCACTATTCAATCCAGCAGAATGTGGTCAGTCTGATCATAATGCTGACTGTTCTGCAGCTGCTGCTTCCCCAATGGGTACAAAGTCCCTGAAGGCAGTTTCTCTAATTTTTGTGCTTCTCAAATGATTCTGCTGACTTCTAGGCTCCACAAATGCGGTAACCAAGATGACAACGGCTCTCCTGGTTTCTAATGGAAAAATTTTACACAAAACCACCAGTTCTGCTTGAGTGTATCAGTAACACGTGGTGATCTCTGTCATCTGTGGGGGCCCAGAAACCTGACAGCATGGGTCATGGGTTGCTGATGCTTCATCTCCATTGTGAACACCTGGCAAGTCTGTAGCAAGGGCCCAGCCTCCTGTTTCTCTCCAGAAGAGAAGTCACCTTCTCTGGAATGGTGGCTCAGTCTCTGGTTCTCCTTCTCTGGAAATCTCAGATAGCATTGCAGTTCCCATATCTCACTGCAGACCATGGAAGTTGGATCACAGTTCATATTGTTCTCTCAAGGTAGGAACCTGTAAAGCTATAAGAACAGTCATCCCGCAGCCCCTGCCACCTCACAGGCACTAAATCTATCCAAGGTCTCTTCCACTCTGAACAGGGCCTATCCCAATTGCCACTGAAACCCATCCAACTGGGCATGACACTGGTCACCAAGCACCACCTGCTCATAGTTGGCTGCCTGTCAGTGCCTTTTCTTCTTGGGGGCCTCCATGTCCATTTGCATCAATCCCTACCGATATCTATGCCATTTGTGGTGCAACCGTGCCAGGCCAAGCAAGTACACTGTCAAATTGAGGAAATGGAAGAAGAATCTAGGAGCCTTTACAATAGCCAACATGCTTTTATTTGAAAGAGGGGATGCTACATACACATGCAGGCAGAGAGAGTCTAACTCTCAGAGTCAAAAATGCAATGGCTCTTCTCCTAGTCCCCTTTACACTGTTCAGTGTCCATAACTGGTATAAAGCATACACTGTTGCAAATGCAAGGTCCATCCGTTGGTGTCTATCATTTTAAGATTACAGGCAGTCCTTTATGTGAAAGGTGAAACATAGTCTGACTTTAATCCATTTGCCTTACAATGTTCTATATTTACATTTGGGTTTTATGCACACATACATGCAGATCTGAAGTCAGAATTTATGCACATGACTAGTAAATGTATCTGAGTAGAAAAAAATGCATATTAAAATACTAATTTGAGATTCACTAAGCTGCCAACATGAATTATGTAACACCTACAGTGTCAAGGTTGTACTCCAACAGGACATGTTTTAAGATTTCTAGGAGAAGCAAAAGGAAAGCAAATGTTTTAATATTATTTTGCTAATCTGTATTTGCTGCTGACAATTTTCTGTTTGGGGGAACCTCAGTTTTCCAAATAAAATAGTTGGAAGTTGATCTCCCTAAAACGATTTATCTCTGAAATATTTTAAAGGTTTATTTATTTTAAATCAAGGTAACATTTGCAAACCCTCATCAGGTGTTTCTAATACTTTATGAACACACTACCATATAATATCACCCATAGTCTACCACCATGGTCCAGTGTTTCTGTTGACTCTGTTTTCACCTCTTCCCTACCCCATAACCCTTCTGAATGCTTCAGTACTATACTCAGCCTTCAAGGATTAGTTTTAAAACTTGTCTTTTCTTGTCTCTTCATTTAGTTAATCTGTAAATCACTTATTAGTGACACCATCCAATAATCATCTTTCTTTTTCCTGACTTATTTCAGATAGCATTATCTCATCTAGCTCCATCCACGTTTTAAATGTCAATAGTTTGTCTTTTTGTTTCTGAGTAATATTATATCATGTATGTATGTACCACATATTCTTAAGTTACTGTAAAGAAAATGGATTGAAATCATGCTGTTTTTCACCTTGCACACAATGGAGAGCCCATAGTTTTGAAATGTTAGCTAAGGTGCTAGTGAGAAGGAGTCTAGGATACGAACAGTGGCTGTTAGGTCTCCTTCAGAGTGAGTATCTCAGAGCTAGAGATTCTCTCTCTGCCTGACTTCTTGTGTATATGGTTTCCCTTTACTCAGAATACAGGTGTGTTGGATATTATAAAGACTTCAAATGTCTCCTTACTTTGCCTGAATCAACAATGCACAGCAACATCTACTCATGTTTCTCAGAATTTCAGTTGTTTCCATAATTTGCCTATTGTAAATAGCAATAAAGTAAACATGGAAGTTCATGCATCCTTTGAAAATAGTGTCTCATGAATTTTACAGTTAGATGCCTAAAACTGAATGATTGGATTGTATGGTAGAACCATATGTAATGTTTCAGTACATCTTTGTACTAATTTTCATGAGGACTGTGGTAGCCTGCTTTGCTACCAGCAGTGCAGGAAGGTCCCTTTATTCACATACTCATTAGCACTTACAAATTCTGATCTTTAGAGATGGTTCATTTTATCAGTTATGAGAGATGGCACCTCACTGTAGTCTTAATTAGCATTTCCGTGATGATAAGTGATGATTTTTTTTATGTGCCTGGATCAATGTTCTTTTAAAAAGTGTCCAGTCTTTTGTCCATTTCTTGATTAGGTTGCTTTATTTTTGTGTTTATTTCTATATTTTTATATCAGTGCCCTGCCAGATTTATAGTATGCAAATATTTGTTTTTACACTTAATTTCCTTTCCTTGTATCTCAGTTTTCTGTGTTTTGTAAGACAATGGATTTTTGTGTATTTATTTTATAATCTGTTCTTTGTAAAACTAAGTAATTTGAATATATTTCTCTATGGAGTCTTGAGGGTTTTCTGTATTTCTATATATCATTATATGTCATCTGCAAATACTTATACTTTTACTTCTTTTCCAATTTGGATTCCCTTTATATCTATCTATGGTCTAATTCTCCAGCTAGAATTTCCAATACTATGTTGAACAGTAATGGTGAGAGTAGATGTCCTCATCTTCTGCCAGATCTTAGTGGAGGTCTCAGTTTTTCACCATTGAGAGTGATGGTAGATGTGGGATTGTTGTACCTGAGTTTTAGTATACTTTTGCGGAATTTGCTTTGGAATATTGCACTGGAGTCATCATTTCTAATTACAAAGCAATCTGGTTCTAAAATATTTGGGGTTTTAAAATAAAAATGATGAAATATAAATATTCACACTCAAGTACTTTGTTATTATATGTTCAACAATGAGAAAAATGCTATACAGAAACTGGACTTGTTTAAAATGTGGTTGTTTGTATGTTAATTCATATGGGCAAATAATTAAAGATAAAATATGTACTCCCAAGTAATCTTAAAAGATTCCACACATATTCAGTCTAATAAAATTATACTTGAAATCTAGTTTCCATTAGTAATTGATATTCTATTTAAAACTAAAACATGTATATGAGAATAAAGCTTAAATTTATATTGATTACCAGTTGCTCGTACATAGAAGACATTTTCAAAGATATTTGCTTTTTATAAAAGAGTTACTAGTTTCTTCCCTTCTACCACTTTAACTTGTAAATGAGCTAATAAATTGGCCATTGAAGAATAAAACTTAAGATTTTGAAACATCTTTAATTCCATGCATTATTTCTTTTTCTTTTTCAATTTTTTATGTCTGTTGTATATTCTAATGTTTTACTTTGGCAGAGACATATATATTAACTTAAATATTGTGGTAAAATATGTAGTGTGTCTGAATGTTTCTTTTTTTCAGTGTTTGAATGCACAAATGGCTGGTTGTTCTAAGCAGTAATAGTGAGCTCTCCATATTTTTGATATCTTATTTTGATATCTCCTTCTACATGGGTCCATAGTACAATATTATCTAGAAAGTTCCTCTTTTAATATTCCATTTGATATATTCTACTCAATGGCTAGAATTCTTGATCTCATTTACTGTGTGATCATTACCTCCTGAATTTTGGATATTTTCTTAAAGGTTCACTTTTTACTTACTGTTCAATGGTTTTTATTTCTGACTAATGCATCTGTGTTTCTTAATTTTGTATGTCACTTTGATTAGTTTCTCCAAGATTCTCTTAAATGTCCAGATTCATTTGTTTAACTTTGGTTGGTCTTTCTGCATTCTTTTCTATCTCTTTGAGTTTCTCTCTTATAGCAAGCAGATGTGATATCCTTATCTGATAAGGATTTATCACTTTCCACCATTTTGTATTTGAACTCAAGTGTTTTCTCAATTTGTGATGTCATACTCCTGTGAGGTCTCAAATTTCCATGTGTCTCTTTTTGTTGTTCTTTTGTTTTAGTTTTCAGTTTTTTGTTGCCCATTTTGCTATTTGCAGGCTTCATATTTTATTATCTTTAAAATGTCTAACATTCTATTTTATCTGTTTATATGTGTGCACAAATATATGAGCATATGTGTGTGTCTGTGTGTGTGTGTTTTTTATATATATATATATACCCAGATCTTGTTTTTAGTTGCTGAATTAGCAAGTTAAGTAGGCACTTGCATGAATCCAACATTGATGTAGATCCGTGGGCTGCTTATATCTGTGATATGGTTTATATCTCTCCTCTGTAGGGTGTAGTGTGAGAGACTTTGATAGTCCCTTTGTTTGTTTTGTGACTCACAAAGTAAGCACCAGTCTGAGGGACAATGAGACAGAATAGAGGTCAGAATGCCTGCTCCATTATTTTCTTTATTTGGAACCCAGTCTGTGTGGACACCCTAGCTCATCCACAAGATTTCTCCCTCATTCAAGGGTCTATGCCTCCTCCTTTCCTGCTACAGATCTATGGGTGAGCTTGCTGCCCTGCCATAGGTTTTCCTTAATCTGTACTCTGTGTGCTCCATGTTCCTTTATCCATTCCACTCCTTTTCAATGTATCCTAGAACCTCTTTGTTAACACTTTTGACTTCTACACTGGATTCTATTGTGAAAGGGTTATCAATTCACTTCTATTCAAGAGATGATTCTTCTACTTCAAGAGATTCAAATAGCAAAGACCTGGTTGTACAATTTTTTTCATTCCAGACCTGGTATATCTGCTTCCCTGATGGGCCTGCTCCTTCAACACTGAGAAACCCCCATTCTTTTTTTCTTCCAGGACTCTCACTAGAGTTCACTAAAGTACATGTAGGGGCTTGGGAGCTAACACAGAGGGCCTGTTTCCAGCTCCATCCTGAGATTTGTTGAGCTCTATTAGACTCTTCTATGGCAAGGGTTGCTTCCAGTATACCCACTAGCTCAGTGAGGTCTGTAGATGCTCACTGTGACAGATCTGTTTACAGAATACTTCCAAGAACCCACCACCTGGGGAAGGAAGAAAGCATAGGAGAAGCAAGGAGGCTGGAGACCTTGTAGCTGCTGCTGCAATGTGCAGCAGTAGGGTAGGGAAGGAAGTCACACTGTGGGCTTTCATCCCCAGCCCAGGCTGCTGGGGAAACCAGGAAAGAGTGCTGGAGAAGCTTGTGACCTGTGTGAGCTGTCTTGGAAATTTGGTGCTTGAAAACTTGCTTAAACTTTGAAGCAATGAAGGTCTGGAGACCTGAAGAGAACTTGCAAAGTTGTTGTTTTCATTATGATAGGTCTGCAGTGTTTGCTGCTGTTGTTATAAGTGAGTTTTGGTGTCTTGGGCTGAAAGAAGGTTGGAGCTGTGCCTTTGGGAGGATAGTTGACAAAGCCATCCTTATTTCTTCATTGGATTTGAATCTCCTGTCTTTGGAGCTGAATCAAGGACACCATCTTTGTTTCATTATGCTTGAAATGAATAGCTGTGCTTTTTGGCTTGAAGGTGGGACAATCACCATTTAGTGGATGTAATTGGCTGAGGGGCCCAAGTGTAATAAAGTCTAAAGACTGGACTATGTGGTAAGATTACCAAGGGGTTCTTTGTATGCTCAGTGACTCTTGTTTATTTTGTCTTTTAATGAATAAATATGTCCCTCCCTTTTTAAAAAAATTAGTGTGGTCTTGCTACTACTGCTCATGCAGGCTGGGAGGAATATGAAGAGTGGCTGGATTTAAAGGGCTAGCTATTTCTGTTTGTAAGTTTAGTCAAGTACCCTGCTTTTTGTTTGTTTCATTACCTGATGATTTCATTAGGATATTTGTCAGTTCAGTTCTGCGCTTGTTAAGCTAACCAGCCATAGTGACTCAGTTTGTCCTCCCTGGTAGGTTGGCTACTTAACACATTCTACTTCTTATCAGGGCTCCCATATATAAGAACATTGCTTCTATTATGTTACAGAATTGTCTTTTTGTTTTCCTTCAAGAGTTAATGTCCTTGTTCTGCTTCATTCTAACTATGAGGAGCATGTGTGGAATTTATGAACCCAGGATTCTATCTCATCCAATCAATCCTTTTCTTACATCTGTAATGTTTTGTTAAATTCAAAAACTATGCATTGAAAACAAATTTCTGTATATTTGTTACAGAATTAAAATCCACACATACATGACTCTGAGCAAAATACATCCATTTTATGAACACTATTTACTTAAACTTTAAGAAAACTCACTTCAAAATTACATTTTCAATTTGGAGTATGTTAATGTAGCTACACATTAATACATCACTTGGATAAGTGTTTGGTGAAAAAATATTCTATTTTAAAAAGATAATTATGAGGAAAATCATTTCTCCTGACTTATTTCACTTTGCATAATTCCCTCTGGTTCCATCTATTTTGTCACAAAATATAAGAATTTATTGCTTTTAATATGTGGAATATGAAGAAATAAAGCAAAGAAACTAGCAAATCTAAACAAAACAAATGAATAAATAAATACAAACCTATAAATATGACTAGAAAAAAATACAGGGGAGGGGGCATGGAGGTAGGAACAAAAGAGGGAATCAGTAATCTAGGATGTATGGATGCTTTGGTGACTGGTATGATGTGGTGACATACATCTGAAAAAGTATGAACTATTATTCTAAACCTTATGCAGTGTTGCAAAGTAACATTACTGCTACAGGGTAGGGGCACACTTAGGCCAACAAACCTGCCAAATTAAATATGTTTTTTGTCATCTGCTGCATTAGGACAAAATAAATTATAGTACACAAGAACTTTAATATATTTATTGTGAAATAAAGAACAGAAAAAAGACAAATCAGACTCTCAAGCTTATCCACCTACTCATGAGCAAATGTCCGGCCAAACAGGGTTAGGCCAAAGCAGAATCACTGAAGCCTAAAGCCCTCCCTTGAGCTAAAGCACCTTCAGGCAGGGCCCGATAGAAAAGAGGCAGAAGGCACCCAGCACACCTGGGGGGGGGGGGACAATAACACAATTAAAATCAAGAGAAAGGCTGTCATTTTTAGCTTCCCCAGAGTCACCCAGAGTCACATATCTACATGTGTGTCAGTGCTTCCTTCCATGTCCCCAAGTCCCTGGTACCAGTTCCAGACCAAGAAGAAAGCATACTTCTCCAGGTGTCTCTCTCCATTTGCTTCCTACCCATCTCCTGTTTTCCTTGCTTCTGGTCTCTTCTCCAGCTTCTCCTCCCCTCTGGTCAGCTCTGCTTTTCCTTAAGGGAGCAGGGACCTGGGACAATTTCCTGGGACCACCCTACTACATGATCTCAATATATATTTTTAAAGTCATTTTTCTCAGTAAAATAAATATAGAGGGACAGATGGCATTTACAATTGTTCCAAATATAAATAAAATAATGAAAGGAGTTGTCCAAAAATTCTGTATCTTAATTATACAATGAATGAAATAAAAACCAGAAGTAGATTTGGTCAAGTAGAATAAATAATCTGCAAATGTAAAGGTAACATATATATTCAACCGTTAGTTAACAAGTGTGCTGCAAGAATCCAATAAGAAAATGTTTTGTCAGAGAAATGGATCTCTACATGCAAAAAAAAATGACACTGGACTCATACCATACTCAAAAACTTAAGATGAGCTGGGTGTGGTGGCACATACCTATAATCCAAGCGCTGGGAGGCAAGAAAACAGGGATTGCTTGAGTTTGGGGATTTGAGACTACCCGGGGCAACACAGCAGGCTTGGTGGTGGTCACCTGTAATCCCAGCTACTTGGGAGGCTCAGGCTGGGGATCAGAATCAGGACTATCACGGGCAACATAGGGAGATCTAGTTTTTTGTTTTTGTTTTTTTTTTAAAGCAACTTAAAATTATTTGAAAATTTAAATATAAACCCTCTTGAGAAGATTTTTAGATTTGTCTTTAAAAATACCGGTATCCAATGGAAAAAAAAATAGTTAATGAGTACTACTAAAATGTTTTTGGAGAATATGGAAACAATGAAATGAAAAAACAAGCTATGGTGATGACATACAAATATGTGAAAACCATATGCCTATATTAAATAAACATACAAAACAAATATTAAATTTGCACAACACAATAGCAACAAAGAAATGCATTTTATATGTAGGTAAAAAAATATACATTTTCCTAACAGACATAGTCCATCACAAATAAACAATGTTAGGTATAATACTATTCATCAGAGAATAAAATTATAAAATCATCATGAGATACTATCTTACATTTGGAAAATGATTTTTGTCAAAAAGTGAAAGGATAAGTATTGGTAACACATAGGATAAAAGAAATGAGTATACTTTTGATGGGAATGTAAATTGGTACAACCATCTGAGGAACAGTATAAATTTCTTTAAACAAAAGTATTTTATAGTCCAATTACTTCACTTCTGGGTATATATCCAAAATAAATTAATCACATTATTCTAAAGAGATATTTCTCTTGTTCTCTTTTGTGGATTGCAGCATTATTCACATTTGTAAATATATGGCAATGCACATACACACAAATTTTAAATAAGCCAGACAGAGAAAGACAAATATTTGATCTCATTGATGTAAGAAGTCTAAAAAGGGGAAAATTAATAATAATATATGAAAGTCATATAGTGTTTACAAAGGACTGTGGAATGAAAACACTGTGGTTTAATGATCAAAAGATAGAAGCTTCATATGATGAAGTTCTGGAGACTCTTCTTCAGTAGAGAGATTTTAGTTAATATTTTATTTATGTTTGAAATCTGCTGTGGGTGTTTTTCAAGTCTTTTCATCACAAACATAAGAATCTTGTAATTGTATGAGGGGAAGACTATATTTGGTTTGAATATATATGTATATGTACATATATATATAAATCACATATATGTATAAGTATAAATGTATACAGGTATATGTACATATAGAGAAACATGTACGTATAAGAAATTTATGTTTACTCAATTATTTTGTTGTTTTGGTGTAGTCAGTTTGGAGATTAGCAAAATAGATCCAGGTATTGTTTTTGTCACCAGCTTTTTCGCTCATAATATTCAATAGCATTCACATTGATATTCCAATAATTTTGAATAAATTTTATTTCTGGGAAAAGCATTTTGGCTGTATCTACCATTGAATTTGAAAAACAATGAACTTTAATCACAGCTACTAATTATGAATTTTGTCGTTTTGTTCCATACACTAAACTAACCTATATCACCATCTTTGTTGACTGTCTATATAACAAGGTCTGAGAGGTTACAAATTTTACTATTTATGGTAGTATTTAAGAAAGAAAAGAAATTTATAATGGAAGGGTTAAAAATCTTATAAATCACATTAAATTTTCTTTTGCATTAATAAATTATAATGCATGTACATTTAGACTTTAGCTATAGGGTTCTTAGCTACACAGTCATTTCAGACTTTAATTATAGGATTTTCAGTTCACCTTGTTTCTTAATTAATTGTATACTGTGTTAAGAAACAAGGTTTATAGATTTATTTATTGAAAAATTAATGAACCTGCACCATCACTAATATGTAGATACTATATAGACTTACACATTAAGGAGGCTAGGGCAGTAAACCTAGAGCCCCACAGTATAAGGGGCATGGGGGTCAGGGGGTATTAAACCCGTTCCTTCCATCCCAGATCACAGGGAACTGATTTGGAGATCTTCACCCAACACCACTGAGCAGAGGTGGCATTGGGAGACCAATCTTCAGTGACTGTTTCCTGCCCAACAATCCAGGGCTCTGTTGAAACGCTGTGCCAGAAGCAGCAGCAACAGGTGATGGGGATTCCCACCAGTGGAGAGGATCATGTTTACTGGGGATAGCCCTCCCCAGGTCAGTCCATCTTGTGTCCTGTGCTCCAGTGGCAGTGCCATTGGCCACCAAGCATGATGTCTGGGCAGCACCCAGATTGCAGGATGGCCAGGCTGGATGATCTGCAGACACTTGCTGGGCTTGAGTCCCAGAGCACCCCACCCCTATGGGCTTTGCAGCCTCATTTGATTCCAAAGGCAGCTGTCAAGCAAAGCAAGCTGCAAGGGTGGTGGGTAGTCTACTGCCTTCTTCCTGCAGAGCTTGGCCATCTCCATGGAAAGGGGAAGCCCCAGATTCCCTGCTCTATCCTAAGGAAGGGTGGTGTTGAGCAGGGAGGAGAAGCTAGAGAAGGTGGAGAAGAGGAAGGCAAGGGATGAAAAAGAAGACAAGCAGAAAGACATGTGCAGAAGCTTCTCAACCTTGGGTATATGCCAGGAACTGGGGTGATGTGGAAGGATGGCCTTGAAAGAGACAGAGACTTGGCTGAGAGTGCTATGGGGAGGTCAATGACACATCAAGTTATTTTTGATTTTGCTTCTTTTCCTTCAGATCTTATGTGACCCTTTCTGCTCTTCCTGGGTTTCCCCACCAGAAACCTGGGTTTCTCCACCTTAGTTTTGTGGCAAATTTTGATCCACAGGGGTCCTATCTCAGTCAGCCATATGACTGGGCATTTACCCACGAGTGGATGTGGGTCAAAGTTTGGGATGTTTCATGAGAAACTTTTAAATTACATTTTCCTCTTCTTTTTATTGCACACTGATTGTACTGAAGTTCCTTTCTATCGAAGGTTGCAGGCATTAGCACCTATTTTGTCTTGATGTGGCAGATGACAGAATCTATCTAGAGTGGACAGTTCCTGGGGCCCCCTCTCTTAATATGTAATAGATTTGGAGCACAAGGAGACTGAGCCTTCTGTGATCCTTTGCAAATGAGCAAGTTTGCTTCCCCATGGTATTGGCAACCATAAGCGCAGAGGTGGTGTTAGTCTCTCTGGTGTGTCTTCTTCTGATGTGTGTAGATTTGCTTCCTTAGGTTAGAAAACCTGGCTTGGAATTTGGGGAAACTTTGAGTGCGATGTGCAGTTTGTTTCTGGTCATACATTCAAAGATTTGAGTATGCGAAAATTGTTCTTGGTGATAATAAGCAGTTTTGCTCAAAAGATGGTAGTGAATTGACGCTATATAGACAGACCGATATGTTGTCTGCTTCTTCTAAGGTCTATACTTCAAAGAGGGCACTATCCCCCCAAACAAGGGCCTGGAGCACAGGGCAGCTAGAAGCCCTCACAGGAGTTATCACTGAGAGCACACAACGTTGGCCCACAGCAACCATCTCAAGGGCCAGATGAACAGCATAATATGCCAGAACAGACATCAGCAAAGGCAGCAAACCAAAAGGCAGTACTTCACAAGCCAAATACTTGAGACACCAGGTCCAGGACCTTCGGTGATCCTCCCAGAAACTGCAGTGACAAGACCAGAGGTAGGTCCAGTCTGCTGATCCCTGCAAAATGCTTTGGCATCTCTCTCAGAGGTCAGTTGCCAGAAGATTCTTCTTTCTGAGTTGAGTACTGAGCACTGCAAGTCTGGGCAGGATCAGTATGTCAGGATTTAGGCATGGCTCAGGCACGTCCTTATATTCACCTCTAGGTCCCCCCTTCCTTGATACTTCCTTATTGGTCCATTTCACCTGACTGGTGCTTGAGGAAGGGACTGCCACAGGCACCAGCTTTCACCCCGGGCAGGTAACACCAGAGACTTTCTAATGGTCTTGGCTGCTGAAGTGGCAGTGATAAAAATAAGAGCTTTGCCCTCAGACCACACTCCTGGGCACCAGTAATAGCCTCCCCAGAACCCAGGGTAGACCAGGGCTATTCATGCACCCAGTTTTCCTTTTATATTAAATGCCAGAATCATGGAATGAAATGGTTGGGTGTGAGCAAAATGAACAAAACTATTTTATCACTGATTAGTTAATTATCTGACCAAAAAAAGGGTGGGAGCTTGCTGTTCCTAAAATGGTTCATTGGTCACTTAGTGTTGGAAATTCAATCATTAAATAGGGAGGGTGGCACTGAAATCAGGCAGATAAGGAGGGTAACACTGAAAGAGTATATAAAAGCAGGGCAGGAGCTAACTGACATACACTGTGGGCCTCTGAAGAAAGGCCCAACAACCAATCTTTGAAAGAAGAAACTGAGGAGTTTTGCAGAGCCTGAGCCATTGCAGTGACCTATGACCTTGGCTCTGACATCACTGGAAAGAACACCAGAGACGCTAACCCCTGTGTCTCTGGCAAGTTATTTGTCATTGTCCCTAACTCAAAACAACTGTAATGTTGCTGAGCTGGTGACTGGCAGCTCTGACCAGTCTGTTAGCACTGTGCACACGTATTGCGCAATCATGCCAGCCCAGACAGATGCGTTGTCATTTCCAGCAAATAGAAGATGATTCTTGGAGGCGTTATGATACCCCATGTACATTTATTCTGAAATAGGGCACATGTACACACAGGCAGGCAGACAGAGAGAAGGAGACTTTCACTTTGAAAGAGGACAAATGGCCATAACTTACCTCTTAGTCCCTTTACACTGGTTAGTGCACATATCGATAAATTGTTGCAAATGCAAAGCCCACCTGTTTGCCAACATTCCCAAGCTTGGGCTCTTCTTAGGCTACTTTTAGCCTATTTTTTTTTAATAGCTGGTGATTGTAGCTCTGTTCCGGTCACCCCTGAGCTTGTCCACGACTTCTGATCGTCCAGCACTGTCTCCTGGTGCTGCTGCCTCTGATGCTACCCAGCCCAACATTCAAACTGCTGCCACGGATGGCTGCAGTGTCCTCTCAATGACCCTAGTTTGGAGCATCCCAGCTGCCATTGTAAGTTGGATCCTGCTACTGGCCAGTGTAACGTGAGCTCCAGGCCCTCATTGATGACACTGCACTTACAGGGTTGAGTGATTTTTTGTTTTGGATCGCTGGACAGTGTGAACATTATCTGGGGTGAGAGAGGCAGCTACTTGCAGCCTTGAGACCTTTATTTTTTCCTAATTTGTTAAATCCTGTGGTGGTTCCATAAGCCTGAATGATCTTGCAATTGTGCACAGGTGAGAACCCACATGAATGACCTGTCATGATATTGTCTCTTGTTCCATGATTACACACCTAGTGCTCTGTTTCGTAGGACAAACTTATTAACAAAAGAAATTGTTTCAGCTAAAATTATGTCTTCAGAAGACAGCATGAGCGAGTTTTCTTGTGCTAATTACCTCACTGCTGCTTACTAGAAAACTCCAAATTGATTGATCTAGCACTACAATTTTGAGAGATTGAAATGAGATTAGTATTGAGTTTGTTTGAAAGCCATGCTTGAAGGACTCCATTTTGTGCTTGTGTTTGTTTGCTTTTCCAACAAAATTTAAACTCTGATGGAAAGAAGGCTGACTTCATAATTTGGTGTTTGGACATTGATTCACTAGGATATATGTGGTCAAAGAGACCTGGGTCAAAGGACACCAGATAGCCTATGACATCACTAGAAGAAAAGTGACCACTCTGCTGGTCAGTTGGTGACACCAAGACATTACTGAAGGCTCTCTATAATCAAATAGTTGTTGCCTTACCCCACCCTCTTCTATCACTGTACTAAGGGCTGCACTAAGGAGGTAACATATCTTAGGGCAGAGAACTGTGCCTTAGGAAAGCCAGTGACCTCTGGCCAGACATAACTGATAATAATCTTGGGACTCAGAACTTAGTCAAATATCACAATATTGCTATGTTTTGGATTGGCTGCTGCCAGCAGCCTACAGCTTAATCTCTGTTCAAATAAGGAATTTGGGTGCCATGGTGGCGAATGTGGTGTGGTCACACCCTCTTATGAGATGTGAGTCATATATAGTTCTTAAATCAATATTCCATAATTACAGAGATGCATGTATTCATAAATGGGGGATTTCAAAACTAAAGAGAATGCTACTTTGTAATTTATTTTAGAAAGGAGTTGCACTAGAACAAGTCAAAAACAGACCTCAAATGATTACATTATTCAAAATGTGGGGCTTTTGAATATGTGAAAAGAGACATAAAGGAAATCCATACTCAATTTAAGAAAATACTCATTTAAGGTTCAGTGAGTCACAGTGAAAAACCATGAATATTCAGCCGGTGGTCCTTTACCAGTTTACTCTTTAAGAACAATGGCACATGTTCTTCCATTGCACACCTTTTGAAGGATATGTTCTCCACACTCTGGATGCTTAATTAGAGTACCATTGCAGGCACACTTCTTTATACAGACCTTCACTAATAAGTGTTACTGCTGTCAATGATTCCTTGGATAGCAGTAAAGGACTTTCTGCTATTTCTCTGTTGAAGTTCTATATAAATGTAAGCCTCAGTAGATCACTCTTACATGAACAAATGGGTCAAAAATGGAGGTTCTTGGATAAATGATTTAGGTGGGAACCATAGTTGGCAATGGGTTGGATGGATTGGGAGTGAAAATTCAGAACCTGAGACTAAAGGGGCTAGAGGAAGAAGCTGCTGATAACTTGGAGGGGGTTCAGTGACTTGACAATTGGTAAAACTCTTTTGGTTCTTCTGTTCTTTACTCTTCTCACCAAACTCCATGTTAGAAAATGTATGAAGTATTTCTGGTACATGTATATTTACATTTATAAATATAATATTTTATTCAGGATTTCCTCACTAAGCAATCAATCTGAGGCTTTATTAAAGCTATTTCTATCTTTAAACAATTTCAGTCATATTGAAATATCTTTTGTCTTAAAACATTTGACATTCTTTCCTTTTCTTACTTTCCATCTTCCTAAAATATCCCTTCTTTCCTGTATCCTAAGAAAATCCCCTTAAACACTGTCGATTACTTGAGACTGGGTATTAGTAGTAAGCTAATTAAACAAGTAATGGAAATAAAACTTAATTTGGCTTAAGGTACACATGTGCAGCCATGGATTTCCCAAAATTCGTTTGGTCTCCACAATGTCTGCTACATTGTGAAACAGATTCTCTTGTGTAAGCTTTCACATTTTGGTTGCTTCCTCATGCATGGGTATGAGTAAAGAAGTAAAAACTTATATATTTTTAACAGTAAGAAAGTTTCTTTCCAGACATCCTTTGTCAATGCATCGTCAGGTTAACTGACCAAATTTTGTTAGTCCTGTCCTTTCATTAGTCCATTACTAGCCAAAAGAAAGAAAAGGCACTTCAAGTCTCATCAGTCAATTGCCCTTGAGGCCCAAGAGTCAATATTGTTGGGAAATAAATAAATAAATAAATAATTGAATAAATAAATAAATATATATATATATATGAATAGGTCAGGTTTATCTTATTTTTCTAATGTAGTTGCATTTACTTTAACACACACATGCGCGCACACACACACACATACACATATTCATTTCCTCCAAGATGCTCAGTTGAATGTGAAATAGTAGAGAATTTTTTTTCAGAGCTATTTAAAATAACTTTCAACTTACTGAATATTTGTGTTATTATTTTCTCCTCCTCAGTTCTCCCTCCTACCTTAAAACACTCAAACTTACCTTTTTAACTTTCTCGCATCCCTAACATTTTAATGAATACTAGTTTATAAGAGATACCCTACTGATCCACCCTCCTTACCTGCCCCCAACAATAATAAGCTTGGTTATGCCTTAGACAGATACTGAGGATTGTAAATTCAGGAAATTTATCAACGGATAAATTACACATTGGATTGTAATTATTTGATTGTCCTATTATTTTCAACAAGACCTTTTTATTTTTTTGCAACATTATTCATTTCCTCATTACATGTTACATGTTCATTTCCTATATGTTACATAGGTATTTGTTATATATAGCCTACTGGATAAGACTCTCTGAGGTTTGTTAATTTGTGAGTGATTTGTGTGGCTTGGGAGGAAAAACTAGTATTTGGAAGGGATATATATATATATATTTTTAAACTATACCTGCAGGTATTATAAGCACTACTTTACTTTTGTAATAATGAACTCAATTTGTAAAATGTACTCTATCACATTTATCATGTATAGTGTTTTCCTATCCCTCTGACTAATGCATTTAAATTCAACTCGGCAGATTACTTCAACATACACTGACCCTTAGATTTTTTCTTTCCTAACTCTCAAGAGTAGTCATAAATGTTTAAATTATTTCTGATTATGTCAAGCCTATGGAAGAGAAAAAAGACAAAATTAAAAGATGCAAACAAGAAATTGTAATTACAGAGACTTCTTTCAAATGATGATTGACATAAACACTCTGAGAGGCCATTACCTGTAGCTAGGAAGAATGGACCTCCATACATATTTTCACACATACCACCATGTAAATGCCCAGCAAAAGTACAGGAGAGGAGCTAGAAGCATCCCACAACCTGGGAGGAGGCAGCCACCAATGCTGTCCATGTTGCCTAATAAGTGCTAAGCCCAAGATCAGGAAGGGAACCAGTAACTCTCCCTCCTCCCATATTCCAGAGGTCCCTGTTGTTATGCAAAATGCCTTGTAAGAGCTTTTAAACTGTTGGTAGGAACACAAACTGATCAAGGCACAATAGAAAGCTGTGTAGAAGGCCTCAATCTACTGAAAATGCAGCTACTGTTCAATCCAGCAATTCCACATCTGTGTTTCTACCCAAAGGATACCACAACACTTTCAAAAGGACACCTGTATGTGCATGTTTATTGCAGCACTGTTTACAATATCCAGGATATGCCCTAAACTAGATGAAAAAATAGGAATGTTGTGGTAGATTTCCAGAATGGAGTTATTTACTCGCAATCAAAAAAGTACAAAATCATGTCATTGGCAGCATGGATGGAGCTAGAAGTGAAAGTGTATAAGGAAGATTTTTTAACTTTAACTGAACACATACAGGCCTGCTTCTCTCTATGAAGCAGGCTACAAGCCATTCATATTAGCAATTGCCTTTAACTTAAGTAGCTACACCTTTGCCTGTTTCCCTAGAAAGCAGGCCACAAATGGTTCATTAGCATTTTCACTATTCACCTTTACCATTGATATGCAAAAGCCAGCCAGCTGCTCTCTGCTTTCAGCTCCAATAACTGCAGAAGAATAAAAACTTAAAAACACAGTTTAAACTCTTGTGGGTTCTTTCCACCATCCCCAGCCTTCTCAACCATAATACCAAGCCAATGCAAGACTATCAGTGCAGACTAATTTATTTCTAACAAAGTGATTTCCTAATTATCCTAATAACTACTCAAGAAACATGTAAAGAAAACTCTGATTATTTTAATATTGTCCAAAACCTTTCTCAGCATTGTCCAAAGTTCTTTCCACAGATTGCCCAAAAAGCCTCAGTCTCTCAGTCCTGATCCTCTCACCAATGTCCAGTCAGAGTTCATCTCCAGACGACTGAAGACATCTTTCTTTAGGTGTGCTCCTTTGGTGTACTCCAGTTCCTCCATGCCATCCTCTTCTTGTAGTCCAAGTAGAAACTTCATGGTACTGGACCCAGCAATGTTCACTTTCTTTTCAGGCCTGACTTTCGCATGGCCTCTTCCAGACACAAGTTAAACTCAGCAACACGGAGTTCAAACTCCGTGTTCAAACAAACTCCAACATGGAGTTCAAATCTGCAAACCTCTTAACTGCTGTTAGCACACATGCTGCTAGCCCAGGTCAGCCAAGGGCTGCAGGTCCCCGGTGGCCACATGGCCAAGCTCACATGGTTCACATCTCCATCTTACAAAATGGCCAAAACCAAAAATCACTCTTCTATGAATCTCTCTATCTGACCTCCATATTGCATCTGATCCTTTGTTTTCACAACCTTATATACCCTGATTTCCTGCCTTCCAGGAACCACACCTGGACCATTTCACTCCCCCCTCCCCCTGTGCCCCCCCATCTCCCTTAAGGGAAATTCCAACTAAGTTCATTCTCACATTTTAGCATACCTGTCCTTGAAATCTGCAATCTTAAACAGGAGACAATGGGGAGGGGGGGAAGCACACCCTATCAGAAGGAATCATGCTAGAGGAAATAAGCCAGTAAGAGAGAGATGAATAATGAATAGTCTCAATTAGAGGTGGAATATAGGGAAAACAAAAGGACAAGGAAAAGTTAAAACTAGCAAACTGACAATAGAACCAAAGCATATAGAAAGGGAGAAGGTGGGAATATGGGTGAAATCAGGGAGGGATGAGGACAAGCCATTAGAATTACAGTTCACAGGTGTCAAGATGGTGGGAGAACTTCAGGATATATAATGATGTAAAGAAAATATACATGTAAAAAACAAATTAAAAAGTATATATATATATATATATATATATATATATATATATATATATATGAAGTACCCTTTTATTATATCCTTCTTAATTTTTGAAATTATATTATTTCTCTCCTCAGATGTGGACACCACATTTCCCCACCACCAAAGTATCCATAGTTCATCATTATAGTCAACTACACTCTATCCACCAGTTTACCCTCCCTTTCCCCATCCTCATGTATTCCTCTATTGCCAATTTTCAAGGGTTTTTTTGACTGTTGTTTCATTTCTCTACATTCCACATAAAAATGAAGCCATACAATGCTTTTCTTTCTCTTTCCAAATTACTAGCACAATTCTTTCCAGTTTCATGCATATTGACTCAAAAGGCATGAGTTTATTTTTTATTTGTTTTAATCACTGAGTAGTATACCTTTGTGTATGTACACCACATCTTGTTACATTAATTTATTATGAGGCATTTAGATGGGCTCTTTCTTAGCTATTGCAAATGGTGCTGCAATCAAGGTAGGAGTGCACATTTCCTTTCAAATTACTGTTTTGTTGTTGTTGTTGTTTTCTTTAGGTAGATTCTTAGGAATGGAATTGTTGGGTTAATTGGAAGATCCGTTTTCAGTGTAATGAACAAACTCTCCATCTTTCCATAGTGGTTGTGACAGTCTTATCCACAAATTGTAGAATGGGTTACTTTTTCTCCATACCTTTGCCAGTACATTTTTTGCTTTTTAATATGAGCCATCACAAGTGTGAGGGTGCACTTTATTTGACTGCACATCCCTGATGGTAAGTGAAATCTTAGTGTAGTCAGATCAACTATGTGTGTTGAACTCAACCCTCAGGTAACTGTTTGAGTAAATCAACTGTTTTCATTTTACAATGCCCCAGGTGTCTTTTCAAATTATTATTTATATTTCAACTTTGTCATTATTTTTATTCTAAATCTAATCATGTGTCATAATTACAAACAGAGATTTAAAAGCAAGAAAAGAACTAAACATGAAAGTTCAACATAGGAAATTAGTATGGAATTATATTTTGCTGATCAGGGTCATTTATGTCTAAAGAAGTGAGCTTTATTTCTCAAAGTGATTTGAGAAACTTAAAATGATTGAAAATCAGCTGATAGTCCATTTTGTTACTTTTTACACAAAGCTACAATAGGCAGTCACCTATGTAATGTCATTGTAGTGGAAAATGTTATATAATACTTACACCTTCAGAAATTACCTCACAAAATAGATGGTGCCTAAGAGCCCCACAATTAATGAACAATCTATAAATATGCCTTATTAAATTTTACAACCCTTAGCAAATGTGATATAATAACATATTTTGTTATTGATTCATTGTTTGTGCTTTATCTATATATTAAGGGAAAAAAAGGAAAACTTTCTATCCCTACATATGTCTTTTTCATCCATTTACCTTGAGTGATATTTGTCTTCCTATAAGCACTAAAAATATTTTACAAATGTCAGTGATCAATTATTTATTGAGCATGGGAATATATTATATTAAGGGGGTTAAGAGGTCAAAGAAATAAAAAAAAGGAAAAAGGATCATATGAAATGGTAAGCTACTGGAAGAATAGTTGTTATTCCTCTAAATAAAATTTTATTTCCCAAAACATGCATTCTTTAGAATCATATTTTGTTGGCACTGTAGATTCATTATATTTCACTGTAGATGCAAAAGATTTCACATCACAAATAAGTATCTCTGCCCCTCATGAATTCTTTGAATTTAATTTCTAAAATGAAAATTTTATTTTTAACTTCACTACTCACCATACCTCATTAATCTTCTGTTCATTTAAGAAGAAAATTTTAACATTGAAAAATTTCACCTCAACTACAACAAATTTAACTATCTTCAACAGTGAAACTAAATGTGGGAAATCTCTGATTGGATTGGAACAAGAAAAAACTGGTCTGTGGAAGTGTTATATGTTTGCAAAATTATATAATATACAAGGTGATTTAGAAAACATGTATAGAGGAAGTGGCATAAGGAAACTAAAGTATGTATTAACTAGTGATGGGTTAGGTACAGAGATGATCATAAAGTATATTACCAGACATTTAATTTTGAAACTGCTTTTGTGTTCCAAATTACTTTTACCCCACATTTTCATATGGTAATGTAAGCAGCACAAAGCTTTCCAGGAGCATAGATCTGAAAATTGGAATTTAACCCACAGGGATATTTCTTTTATTGCAGAAATTGTCAAGAATACCCACAAATATCTTGCAAAAATTAATTGGTGTCTAGTATGAGGAATACTAATGAATTGAACTGTTATTAATACTATCAAATATAAAAAGTTCTGATTTCATTATTGAGAGGGAAATGATGAAATGTATTCTATTTTTATATTTTATGAAAATATTGGTTTGCAATACTATATAAGATTCAGTGACTATCACAGTGTATCTAAACATCACTTCAGATGCATTTTACCACGGGACACCCACTTCAGAAGCAAACAAAGTCCTCTAATAAAGTCCATGGAACTCCACTTTATTATCAAGTCTCCCATTCATCTACGGTAACCTCAATATGAGAGTCAGATTTAATGGGCCTGTTTTTGGTTTGATTTTTTCTGTCCCCTTGTTTTATTTTTCTACACAAAAGAATGAAAGTGTCTAGTATTAGTCTCTTTCTTTCTGGCTCATCTTGTTTTGCATAACTTAGTTTGAGCCTTCATTTTTAACTCCCAGGTAAATTTTCAAAATATAAGAAAATGATGCAAGAGAAATGATTTGATGTTGACCTATAATAACTGCACAATATTTTACCATTCACTATCACTACACAAGATAAATACATAAATTAATATTTTTAGTAAAAGAGAATCATAGATCAAGCAGTGCTTATTTATTTGTGTTTTTTCAATAAAACATTTTCTTTTTGAGTTACTTAGGTTCACTTGAGCCTGTCAAATTGTTATAATTGACTTTTATAAAGATTACTGTTCATGTATTATTTTCTTTTGCCACACAGATATATCCTTATTTCTGCGAAACAGCAGAATTGTGAGTTTACCCAGATAAAATAGTATATAATTCAAGTAACCCTCTTTTAACCTCTCATACAAAATAAATGAATGTGATTAAATATGTATGTGTAAACAATTTATTGAGGACAGTCCATATCAGAGTGTGGGGAAAAGGACAATAACACAAGCAAGGAAAGAGAGCAATTATGTTCTTCTGGACTAAAAACAAGTTGAGTTTTTGTTTTCGCTTTTTTTTTTTTTTTTTTTTTTGACCTAGTTTACCACAGTTCAATTATTTCACTTTGGTAATCCTTCAAGATGATATGGGCAGCTCTCCTACCCATCTGTGAATCTGCAGGTACCTCTTTAACTCTCCTCTCTCCAATAAACGTGTCCTTTCAAAATATATTGGAAAGTGTTGACAAATAAATTATTTTGTCCGAGAACAACACAGAGAGGGCAGTGAGTGGTAGAAATAGGCTTCTTTTTATTCTGACCACACACACATAATTATCTTTCTTTAGCCCTCCAACTACCAATTGTTAAAGATGGCTTAACTGCCTTTTACTACCACAAGCTCCTGTTAACACCTATATTCCAGAGAAATGCAAAAGCCAGAGTCAGCAGGGCATTATATACCAAACAGAAGATTATATAACATTCTGTCTGTGATACCCACAGAGGGAGATCTGTAGGGACAGTGATCTATGTCAATTAACTTCAGTTAGAGCTATTATCAGAATCTTGTGGTTACACATAAACTGATTACTATAGAGATGCCAGCCGTTCCTATTGTAATAAAAAACAGTAAGTTTCAGGTCTCCTACTTAAAAAAAATAGCAATGCCAATGTGTCAAAGTTCTTCAGATAAATGCATCAATAGGATTTGTATGTATAATAAGAAATGTATTTATTTTATTTGGATATGCATGTAGTAAGAACTGGGAATTTCATAATCTGGCTGAGCTGGAGAACAAGGAAAGTGTTGCTGTTGTAGCTCAAGTTCTTCAGGAATTCTGATGAAATTTCTTCTTCCTCTGGATTCTTAAATTTTCTTTTTTCTTAAAAATCACATTATTTTGTATTGAGACAGCACTACATTGCAACACTGTTTAATTTTACACTTCTTCAGATATGTACTGATACAACACAAAAACCAACATATTTCCTATTTTCCTCCACTGTAGTCCATTGGACCATTTGCCCAGTTGATTCTCCACTCCTCTCCATCTCTATTTTTCATCCTCAGCTCTACAATTAGATTTGTTTTGGTTTAGTTTTGTCTGTTCCTTTCTTCTACTTCCTGTTCCAAATGTGAGTTAAGCAATGTGGTATTTGCCTTTACACTTCTGACTTATTTTGCTTCACATAGTCACAAAGAGTACTTTCCAAGTTGTTGCAAATGACAAGATTTCATCTTTTTGGTTATATTTTTATAACTGAATAATCTTCCATTGTTTATATATACCGCATTTCTCAATCAACTCATTTGTCCTTGACATATACATTGTTTCCATAACTCAGCTTTTTGTAAATAATGTTGAAGTAAATTTAGGAGTGCATATATTTCTGGGAATTTGTGGTTAAATTATTTAGAAAGCTACCTCATGGTGTATAACTAGATAACCTAGTAATATAGACTTGATAATTGAATGAAATCCATAATATTTTCCACAGTTGCTGGTATAGTCTATATCTCTATCAGATGTATATATGTCCTTTAATTTCACACTTTCACCAACATTAGTATCAATTTTGCTTTTGTTGTTGTTGCTGTTTTTTTAAGTGAGGCACTGTTACAGCTCTGTGATTTTGACTGATAAGAAATGAAAAAAATTAGTATTTTTTTCACATGCCTCTTGGTCATCTGCAATCCCATCTTTTTTTGAGAAGTATCTACTTAGATCTTCTACCACTTTGTGAATGGGCAATTTGCTTTCTTATTGAATTTACTGAACTGATGTATAGAAAGAAGGAAAGGGAACATCAGAGGTAGTCAAATAGGAGCTCCATGGAGAGCATTTCAATTTTCAACCAAGGCTTACAGAATCCCAGTTTTCATAAAAGAACATGCAAAATGGAAAAGTCTTGAAATGTTTTGGAGGAATGTAACTATATACATTGGTGTATTTTCTAATATTCTTTAAAATAAAGGGAAACTTATTAATGGACTTAACAAAAAACTAAGAATACAAAACAGTATATGTATATATAAATATATATATATATACTTACAGATGAATATATACATATGTATTTTCAAAGATAACCAAGAAAAGAATCTAATCAAATAAAACTATATTGATTGGAATTGCAAAACTATTCCTAAAGACATATTATATACAGATATTATATACAGCAATTGCAAACAAATATTAAGCAAAAAGTTTAGATTGAACTCTTTTCAAAGTATGTTAGAAGTTAGAGTTCGAAACATTTTTTAACAATTTATATATAATATATATAATATAGATTTATATTTCATATCTTTGTATTCCCTGGGGATCTGACTGGCACTTTGGAAAGGGAGAGTCACAGATAGGATACTAATTAAATTTTTATGATGTTACAAATATTTCTGCAAACTTTTCTTATATATATGCATGTATTTAACATGACAATTAAAGACAAAATATTAATAATTCAAAGAAATTTTAGAAAACAAGACAAATACACCCATTTTAATGTAAAATTGATTATACTTTCTGGTTGCATATTTTGAAATGTCAAAGCAATTTATTTTTATTTTTTGTAGTTGAGTAGTTTGTAGTTTAGTAGAAGTAATAAAATTATTTCATATATATTTATATGTATATGTGTATATATATATATATGTATATATATAAATATATAAACTTCACTGTCTACACTGAAGGTTCCTAAACTCCCTAACACCCATCAACCATCTTAATCCTCTGTGCCCTCTGCCTCCCCCTTTTTCTCACTTTTCCCCTTCTCCTGCTTCTGTTCCATGGTTCATCTCTGTTAGTCCTTTTAAATTTTCTTCATCCATTTATTTATTTTTTTCCTATATCCCTCATGTAAGTGAAATCATCCCATATTTCTCTTTTTCTTTCTGGCTTATTTCTGCTAATATGATTCTTTCTAGCTCCATCCACATTGCTGCAAATGACAAGTTGGTCTGTTTTGATGGATGCATAATATTCCATTGTGTACATATACCACTTTTTTTTTCAGCCATTCATCAGTTTTGGGATATTTGGGTTGTTTCCATCTTGGCAATTATAAATAATGATGAAATAAAAAAATCACACACAGGTGTCCTTTTTAATTAGTGTTTTTGTGTCCTTTGGGTAGATTCCCAGTGGTGGGATTGCTGGATCAAATGGTAATTCCACTTTCAATTGTTTGAGGGTCCTCCACAGTTTTCCACAGTGGCTGAACCAGTTTGCACTCCCACGAGCAGTGTATTAGTGTTCTTTTTTCTCTATAACTATGCCAACACTTTTTGCTACCTGTTTTTTTTTTTTTTTTTTTTTTTTTTTTTTTTTTTTTTTTTTTTTTTTTTTTTTTTTTTTTTTTTTTTTTTTTTTTTTTTTTTTTTTTTTTTTTTTTT
>PVHY01000633.1:13276-32636 GCA_004024945.1 Uropsilus gracilis | reverse complement strand
GGATCTTTGTTATCAGAGCATTATCACTTGGGCGGAGGGCAAAAATTTTCTCTCAGTTGAGTTTCTCTTTGTTTTGTTTACTGTCTCTTTTGCTATACTGAAACATTTTAGTTTGATGTGTTTCTATGTGTTTATGTTTTCCCTCATTCTTTTGCCAGCTGTTTATGTTTCCAGAAATGGATTTCTGAAATGAAATTCATGGAGGTTTTTTCCAGGTTTTCCTCTATGTATTTTATGGTTTCAGGTCACACATTCAAGTCTTTTATCCATTTTGAGTTGATTTTTGTACAAGATGTGAGTTGTCATCTTGGGTTATTTTTTCCATGTGGTCCAGTTTTCCCAGCACCATTTAATGAGGAGGCTGTCCTTGTTTCAGTGTGTTTTTTGCCCCTTTATCAAAGATTAGTTGACCATATATGTGTGGTTTCATTTCTGGGCACTTGATTCTGATCCGTTGGTCTATTTGTCTGTTTTTTGTACCAGTACCATACTACTTTAATTATTATGACTTTGTAGTATAATTTGAAGTCTGGGATTGTAATACTTCTCTTTTCTGTTGGTCAAGAGGATTTTGGCTACTTGGGAGCTTTTGTTGTTATATATGAATTTCAGTAATTTTTGTTCTATTTCTTTTAAAACTGTCATTGGGATTTTTATTGGAATGCATTGAATCTGTACATTGTCTTTGGTGGTATGGCCATTTTGGTGTTGATTCTTACAATCCATGAAAAGGGAATGCCCTTTCATTTTTTAATGTCTTCTATTTCTTTAAAGATTGTTTTATAGTTTTCTTTGTATAGATCTTTCACATCTTTTGTAGGTTTAATCCCAATTTTTTAATTTCTTTGGTGTGATGGTAAGTGGGGTGGTTTTTTAATTTCTTCTTCTGACTGATTCTATGCGTATATGAATACTATTGATTTTTGTGTGTTGATTTTGTATCCAGCTCCCTTACTAAATTGATTTATTATTTCAATTAAATTTTCTGTGACTTTTTTTTTTTGTTCTCTACATATAGTATCATGTCATCTAAATATAGTAAGAGCTTTATTTCTTTATTCCCTATTTGAATTTCGCTTTTGTACTTCTCTTGTCTTATTGCCCTAGCTAAGATTTCCAGTACTATGTAGAAAAGGAGTGATGAGTGTGGGCATCTAGATCTTAATTGCCTGATTGCAGATATTAATTGAAATGATTTCAGTTTTTCACCAAATAGCAAATAGGATGATATTTACTGTGGGTTTGTCATATATACCTTTTATTATGTTGAGGTATGTTCCTTTAATTCCAATTTTTTCTGAGGCTTATTATGAGCAGATACTGAACTTTATCAAATGCTTTTTCTGCATCTATTGATATGATCATATGGTTTTTGGTTTTATCCTTGTTGATGCGATGTCCTATGTTGATTGATTTCCAGATGTTGAACCATCTCTGAGCCCCTGATTAGTCCCACTTGGTCATGGTGTATAATCCTTTTTATGAACTGTTAGATTCGGTTTGCCAGGATTTTGTCTAGAATTTTTGCATCTGTGTTCACCAGGGAGATTGGTCTATAGTTTTTTCTTTTTTTGCACTATCTTTGTTTGGTTTTGGAATTAGTGTAGTGTGTGGTTATTAGAACATATTTGGTAATTGTCTTTCTCAAAATTTTGGAAGAGTTTTAATAGTAAGAGTTTTATTTGAATGTTTGGTAGAATTCATTTGTGAAGCCATCTGGACTTGGGTTCCTATTTTTAGAGAGAGTTTTGATGACTGCCTCAATTTTACTCTTGTTATTGACCTTTAAGTTCTCTATTTCTTCTATGCTCAATTTTGGATGATAGTATCAGTCGAGGAATTTGTCCATCTCTTCCAGGTTGTTATATTTGTTTGCATGTAGATGTTCATAGTAGTCTCCAATTATCTTTTGGATTTCTGCTGTGTCTGTTGAACTATCTCCCTTTTCATGTGTGATCCTGTTTATTTGAGTTTTCTCTCTTCTTTTTTTTTTGTGAGCCTTGTTAGGGGTTTACCAATTTTATTTATTTTTTCAAAGAACCAGCTTTTGATTTGTTTAACTTCTCTATCATCTTTTTATTTCTATTTCATTTATCTCTGCTTTTATTTTTATTACTTTTTGTCTTCTGGTGGATTTTAGATTATTTTGTGTGTTCTTTTTCTAAGTCCTTGAGTTGGGAGATTAGATTATTTCTTTGGGTTGTTTCAATTCTTTTTATTAAGGCCAGTACTGCCATTAAATTTCCTCTTAATTCTGCTTTTGCTGAGTCACACACATTTTGGAATGTTGTGTCATCTTTGTTATTTGTCTCCATGTATGATTTAATTTCCTCTTTGATTTCCTCTTTACCCAGTGGTCTCCCAAGAGCTGGTTCTTCAGTCTCCATGTATTGTATACTAGCCTTATTTCCTTTTCATTTTTTGATTTCCAATTTGATGCCTTTATGATCAGAGAAAAAGTTTGGCATTATTTAATCTTTGTGTATTTGTTCAGGCTTGTCTTGTGGTCTAATATATGGTCAATTTTAGAGAATGATCCATGTGCATTTGAGAAGAAAGTGTTTCCTTTACCTTGTGGGTGTAGTATCATCTTGTAGCTATCCAGTAGGTCCAGTTGGTCTAGATTTTCCTTGAAAGATTTTATGTCCTTGTGTAGTTTCTGTTTTGTTGATCTGTACTTTGGTGAGAGTGGAGTGTTAAAGTCTTCTACACATATGTATTTTCACCAATATTTGTTTTCAGTTTTGTTATAGTTGTCTCATGAATCTTAGTGCTCCCTTGATAGGTGAATATATGTGGATAATTGCTATGTCGTTCTGGAGGACTGATCCCTTACCCATTAGGTAATGACCTTCTTTATCTTTTTTCACTTTTTTTTTAGTTTTAAGTTTGCTTTGTCCAATATAAGAATGGTGATCCCTGCATTTTTGTGGGAGCCATTTGCTTGTAGTACTGTTTTCCAGTCCTGTGCCTCCAACCTATGCTTAGCCTTAGAAATCAGATGTGTTTCTTGGAGGCAGCAGAATGTTAGGTTATGTTTTTTGATCTGGTCTTCAACTCTACATCTTTTAATTGTTGAGTTTAGACCACTCATACTTAGAGTGATTATTGATGTTTGAGATTCTAATTTTGGTTCTCTGGTGGCCATTTTGAGGTTCTAATTTGGTACCTTATTTTGTTTGTTCTATTTATTCTTCTGGTAGCTTTGATCTTGAGACCTCTTGCAAAATTTCTTGCAGTGGAGGTTTAGTGGTTGCAAATAGTGATATTTTTCATAGAACATGATGAACTAACCAATTGATTGCAATTACACATTAAGTATGAAGACAATTTATTTGGTAAAATTCATTATTTCAAAAAGACATTGCAAAATATATCTACTCATTTTTCTTAATATTTTAGCTTCCTTGTCATAATAATTTGCTATAAATATTATATATGTTGTTCAGTAATTCAGGATGAGGACAAATCTATAAGCATAATTAATTTTTCAAATTTTAGTGACCATTTTCTCAAAAATATAATTTTAGAATTGGAAATAGCAAATCAAATTTTAATACTTGAGTATGTATTATCAGTGTGTACTCCAAAGTGGTTAACTTTATATGCAATGTGATAAAAAATTCATTTGAAATAATTTTCTATCAGGTCTCTGGAATAGTCATTATAACACATGCCCCTGAGTCAATCTCCTTTCAGCCCTTCATCAGATTTCCATTATATTTGGAATTAACTATTACTCCCTTAGCAGAAATTTTCACAAATTTAAAAATTTCTGAAATTTTCTGTCTTTTTGATTTTTGACAAGTGCTTTATGTAAGTGGAACCATGTGATGTCTTTTCACAGCTGGCTTATTATAGCATAAGTAGGGGCCTCTGTATATATTATTTTCTTTGGACTCATCTATTTTCACTTCTCCTTCCAACTCAGCATTCTTAAATGTAATGACTGATTTACTAAAATTCTGTGGATTTTTAAAAACTGTTTCTTAAAAAACAAAAACAAAAACAAAACCTATATTTCTTTCTGCTACCATATCTTCACTTATAAAATCATATTTTCTTTATCTGTCAGCATAAATATTTGCTCTAAGTTCCCTGTTTTTTAATATTAACAAAAATAATTATAAATATGACAAAAAGAATTAATAATATAAATTCTACAATCAACAGAGAGTAAACAGAAACATATTTGTGAGAAAATACACAAGACTGCATACTAAATTTAACAATGGTGAAAAAAAATAAGTGTATCTTACAAATGCTCTCATTTCTTTCAGTTGCTCTCCACATATTTTTTCAGTAAAAAGGTTTTTTGTCTAAATATCTGGATATTTTCTTCCAACCCCTTCCTTGAATTTTAGAGACACAGAGCAACATACGTTCATTATTTTATGTTTTATTTTATCTGAAAGATAAAATGGTTTTTAATCATGTTATTTTGTAAGAAGTACTATTGTTCTACAACATGTGTGTGACTTAGAGATGTAGGGTCATACTTCAGATTATTTTACCACCAACACTATAGTATTTTACTTTAGTCCATTTGGTTACCTCTTCTGTTTATTCCTCACTTTCAATCTCTGCTTTTGGTAGTCTCAATTTTACAATCAGATATCAAGGCGTTGTTTTAGTTTAGTCTTGATTATTTCTTTGTTTTGATATATATATTCTATATGAGTGAATTCATACTGAATTTGACTTTCTCCTGTATTATTTTGATTAGCATAATAACCTTCAGTTTTACCCATTTTGTTGGTTAGTGTATTAAATTTAACAATGTCAATACTTCCAATCTATAAGTAAGGATACTTGCCTAATTCAAATTTCTAATTCAATATATTGGAGTTTTCTCCTATATATTTTTATAATGACTTGAGCTAGACTTTTTTTTTCTACTTTGTTTACTTTCTCAAAGTTAGTTTGTTTTCATTGTTATTTGTATTTGTATTTTTTCATTTTATTCTCAAACTTTTACTATTTGTTGTTCTAGAGTATGTTTTCTTTCTTTGTTACTGCCTTCTTGAATTTCTCAGTTCATGCTACTCATTTGAGACTTTTTAAATTTTTATATAAGTCTGAACTGCTATATGCCTCCTTCTTAATTCTGCTTTTTCTACGCTTCATATGGTCTGGTAGATTTTATTTTCATGTTTATTTGTCATTTGCTTTGTGGTCAGGTAAAATAATTAACCTCATATGAAAAATGAAAATAATATCAAGAATTAATGGTATTTGAAAGTGTTATAAACTATGTGAAAGAGTACCTGATGCATAGTAAATATATCACAAATATGTGATGTATTTGAAAACTACACTAAAAATTATGGCAATGATTATTTTTATTTGATATAGGATTTCAGTAAGACAACAAAGTACACAATAGTAGCAGCAACAAATTAATCTAAACTTGCACTCTGTCCAATATAGTAAATTTGTGTAAATATTTCAGAGTATGATGGGTGGATATTCAGGGGAACTGTGGGAAGTGGAGTAGTGAGCAGATACAATGATTGGGTATAAATTGAATTATAAAAATTATATAAAATGCCAATTAAGGTACAACTTATAGTAGAAATTAGTATTTGTTGTAGATACTTCATTCACTTGAATTCACTAGAATAGTTTTCATCAAAGAACTTTTCTATTGACATTATGCATTATCACAGAGTTTAAATGAAACTGTATCATGAATCAAGCTAAAAGAAATCTGATTTATTTTGATTTAGTTAATAAATACACGAAAGATAGTTTTTGATTGTAGTCTATGTTAAAACATGCTTCCATCACTCATTTGGTAACCATATAGTAATTATGCCCCTGCATCGTAAGTAACATGAGATAATAGTCATGCTTATCACATATGCATTAATTTTTAAACTATATGTATATTGTGCATATGTAGAAGAATTACATGAAATAAAAAAATTAGTGTTTCATATGTTCTTATTTCAAATAGGTACAGTGTTTGTAAGAATGAGTGAACACATTTAGTTCTCCTACCAAGAAGATTACAATTAGCATCTAACATAGGATTTATCCAGTCACTACATTAGTTTGCATTTCAGAATTAATTGCTATCTAGTAGATTTTCAGCATGTGAATTTGATGAGTGGGTGGAGGAGAACAGAATACAGAGAGATGATATATTTTATCTTACAAATGAGAGGCTTTATAAAATGTGGCAAGTACAAAGAACACTTATATAAAAAAAGAAATCTGGGCTGGTTTTAGTCATACTTTTCCCCAAACTTATTATTTGTTCAGTGTACCATGCAGTTACAAATAATTGAAGAAATTACCTATCAGAGTGAAACTATTTGATAAAGTCAGCAATAATGAAAGTGAGAGGAAAGAAAAGTGTTGAGGATTAAAGGTGAAATATTAGCATGTAGATCTTGAAGAATTTTAAATATTTGGAAGGAATATGATGGGAAATATTTCCAGGCCAAAGCATTGTATGATATGGGATTTTAAAAAATGTAGACATAGGATTTTAAAAAATGAGTGAATATAACTTGGTGTGTACAGAATGATAGAAAACAAGTAGGTGTTTATAGGATCATATGTGTAGTCCTGATGACTCTAGATTTTATAACGCAGTAAAAAATAAACATCTAATTTGACACAAATAGAAAGATATCTTACTTTAATGAAGTAGCACTATATAATGTATGTATGGAACAATAAATGTATACTTACCTTTATAAACCACAAAACAAGTTTTTATTACTGCCATACAGCTGACTCTTTTACCCAAGCTTTCTGGGCCCATTCTCAGCTCCAATATTTGGTTGCTTTGACAAAGTTAACTTACCTGTTAAATTGTGACTATTACAATAATATATTAGAATATTTGAAGCAAAATATCTTATGAGAACATTCATAACTTTAAGATGATTTCCCTTTTGCATGACAAAATGTAAACAATCATTACCTTTTGTAAATAATTCAAAGATTTTTCACTGGACAATTTTTTTGCTCCCTCATACTTCTTCATATATAGATTTTTGAGAATTCTTATTTATATACTATATTTGGGAATCTTTTACTCTCAGTGCTTTTATGTTTTATATTATTGTATTACTTTGATGAATGCTGATTATAATCATTTTTATTACTTAGTTTCTAGTGAATATTTAGTTCATTGAAAAATATTTCACTTTGCTCACTGTGAGGAAATAGATGCATCTTACATAAGTCATGGTTTTCCTTTACATATGCTTTTAGTCATTTACTGGAAAACACTGTTGTAAGAGTCTTATGTGAACAAATGTATATCACCTATAGCATAATGTCATGTGCTAGATATTGGGGTTATGTCACTGTTTAAATTAGATTTAAAAAATGGTTCACAGTCCAGGTCAGCAATTACCTGAGTCCAACTGCCATCTTTAAACAACTGTGAGATTTAAACAAGATGCTTCGCTTAGTGTGGTTGGGACCATTCCAAAAGCTAGATATTGATTTGCTAAATGTGTTTTAAAATGGTTAAAGTAAGCATACAACTGTTCTAAGCAGTCACCTGTCAGATTTTTCTAGAATAACTACATTATTGTATTTGTCTTTTGTACCTGGGTGTTTATTGCAGCACTATTTATAATCAAACGGACATGGAAATAATTCAAATGTCCCAAAACTGACAAATGGATGAAAAATATACAGTATGTATACACAATGGAATATTACTCATCAATTAAAAATGACAAATTTGATGAATTTGAGATAACATGGATGGACCTAGAAGAAATCATGATTGCAGAAAACAAGGCAAAAAGAAAAGACATAAACCAAATGGTTTCACTAATATATGGGCTATAGGAAAAATAAACAAAAGACCAGGAGGAAAAGTCAAAGCAAGCTAATTCCAAACTAAAGTATACAACTGGGATGGGGGATTGAGAGGGAGCGACCAGGGAGGGAAGGTGATGGGTGATCCCCAGGGAATACAAAGATGTGATATATATTTAATAATAATAATAAAAACTAACATCAATTAAAATCCAATTATTAAAAATTAAGTGGAAATATTTAAAATTGATATTTCAAAATTTTGTGTTGTTTATAATCAACTTATTGTTTATTATTTACTTATCTATTTTTATTGTCCCGGCTTGTCGTATGCTTTTTTGGCACATAGAATTTTATTTTTCATGTTGTCTCCTATTAACAGCCTTTAATATTATTGTTCCTTGTGCTGCTTTAATCTTTTCAAACTGAGAATTTATTCAAAGTAATACAAGTGCTCTACAAGTCATTCTTGTCCAAGGCATTTATTTCAAAGTTTACACATATCTTTCTTCAGGACCCAGAATAAGGAGAGTTTAAATGGAGAAGCATGGGAGGCTGAGTCCTTTCCCCACAATGCAGGATATATTTGCAGTACAGAATACCCAACTCTGGTTAGAATCAAACAGTTGAGGAATTCTGAGTCTGTATTGTGAAAATACCATTTAAACATTGAAGGTTGAAATGTGCCACATATTTTAAAGGAACTCCAGGCAACCATAGCAGCAGTACCCACTGCTCTTATACAGCCAGCTGAGAGCTGTAGTTCTCCAATCTCATACAGCTGCAATGACCATGGAGGTTCTTCTCACTTCCTGTTGAAATATTTCATGTAATTTCCTTTGAATTAATTGGAGGAAGTACCCTGAGATTGTAAGCACCTGTAAAGTTTATTTGAGTGAGGTGAGCAATATCTCAGTCAAAGTCACACTTATGTCTGGGTGCAGGGACAGCTATAGAAAGTGACTTTGTGCATTTAAGCCTGAGAGTTCTGCTGTGAATCCAAAAGAAAGAGTGTTTTGTTATCTAGAATTGTTATTGGGTGAGGGGTTCACTCCTTTTAATGTCTAGTCTTAGAAGAATTCTAGACAAAGAGGGTTCCTTCCACCTGTGTGCAAGCAGTTGCCCAGAGAACAAACTTTCATGAAAAAGATAAACACAGGGGGTTATTTACAAATTGGAGAAGACAAAGTAAAAGAACCTAAGAATCAACACACTCATAAGTGTTTAAATAGAAAAGAACCCCATTTGGCTCTTTGGGGGAATTGTATGGAATTTACCTATTTTTTTTTTTTTGAGACCAGGTCTCACTATTTTTGCCCATGGTACCACAGACTCAAGCAATCCCCAGCCTCAGCTTCCCAGACAGCTGGGAATTAAAGGTGTGTGCCACCATGCCCAGCTATTAAATTTACCTCAGTCTTAATGCATATCAGTATAAGGCTGCCAGCCCACATCCTTGTCCATTGTCCCCAGTCACTGCAGCAAGCATGGAGTCAATTCTACAACAACCATGATCTCCACCTTGGGTCTCTCTCTCTCTACCTCTCATTTTCCTCTTTTGGTCTTCATGTTGGTTCAACATCCATTATGAAAGGCTCTTCTCTGTCTTCACCTAACTCCCGGCCTTCAAGGACCAAAATTCTGGAAGCCCAAAAAGATTCAACAACTCCCTCATCCGTTGTCATCTGAAGCCAAAATGCCAGCTCCTGATGCCTATTCCAAGTCAGATCAGATTCAAAAAAGCCAGATCCAATCTCATCTAAACACCACATCAGATCTCCTCACAGTCTTTGCACCTTTCTTTTTTATTCCCATTTTCTTTTTTTGCCCCCACCTCCCATCATAAATCCTAATGATGGGATCATTACCACATCCTGGCATGGTTAAGCTATAGTTCCCCTACCTGGGTATTGAAATACTAAAGCAAACAAAGAAAGCAGCCTTTTATCTCCTTGTTGTAGAATGACCATGAATGAGTATGGGTTCCAGTTGGACTCTGTATCAGCTATTGAAGTTATCACATACCCAGTAGGGGTAGATGTTTTATTTTAATATAGTCATTGAAGTGATATTTAGTTGCAAGGCTGTCTGAATAAGGTTCACACCTTCTCAAATGTGTGTTGCCATGCCATATCCACCATCAAAACACCCATCATCTTTCATCATTGTCAATTAGGATACCTTCTACTTTATTCTCCACCCCTTCATCCTCCTTTTCTGGGGAACTCAATTATGCACTTAGTTTTCTAGGGTTTGTTTTACCTAAAACAATAAAGCTAAAGCTTTATATCTCCATTTGTATTATTTCTCTACACACGTAGAATGAAATCTACATTTGTTTTCTCCTTTAAGTTCACTTCATTTACCATAAATCCTTTGGTGTTATACCCAAGTTGTTGCAAATTGCAAATTTAATCACTCACTTAATAATTTATTAGTTTTCCATTGCACATATATACCATACTTTCATAATATACTCATAGGTCATTGAGTGCTTTGATTACTTTCATATCTTGCCTATTGCAAATAGTGTTGTGATGACCATAAAGGTACATGTACACCTTCAAGTTAGTTTTGCTCCATTCATAAAGTAGAGATCTAGTACTGGAGTGTTGGATCAATTAGTTTCACTTTTTAATGTTTTAAGAAACCTCCCTCTGTTTCCCTAGGATCATGGATTAATTCACATTGACCAACTATATCATCATCAATTTTTTTTTTATTTGAGAGTTACATTTCCTGGTTAAATGATAATTTTTTTATTTGAATCTTAGTCATCTATATGTCTCTTTTGAAAAAGTGTTTATTTAACCTTTGCCTAGTCTTAGATTGGGTAATTATTTTTTGAATCACCCCCTTATTAGATGCATGTTGTAGACATTTTCTCCCACTTGGTAGGGTATATTTTAGTGATAGTTTTCTTTGTTGTGCAGAGCTTTTTAGTTTTATGTAATTCGTTTTATTTTTGTTTTTGCCTTTCTTCCCTTGTTCATTATTCAAGTCCACAAAGACATCACAAAAATCAAATATGCCTGGTTTCTTCTATTTACTGTATGATTGCAGATTTTATAACCAATACATTTTTCAATTTTTGAGGGTTTGTGTGTGTGTGTGTGTGTGTGTGTGTGTGAGAGAGAGAGAGAGAGAGAGAGAGAGAGAGAGAGAGAGAGAGATGTGGTGTAGTTTCTTTTTTGTCATATGAGTATACAGGTTTCTCAACACCAATACTTCCTTTCTCCATTGCATATTTTTGGCTTCTGTAATATATATTAAATGTCTATACAAGTGCTTGCTTCTTTCTAACCTTTCCATTTAATTCCATTGATCATTCTGTCTATTTATTGCAAGATAAGGTTGTTTTGAAATTTAAAATTTCATTATTTTTGAAGTCATTAAGCAAGATACTTCCATTGAGTGTGTGTGTGTGTGTGGGGGGGTGTGTTAGGTTTGATTTAATGGGAGTATTTTTGTTCCTCCATATAAATGTCAGCAATATTTGTTTGGTTTTGTTGAAGATTTTTGACAGAATGCATAGCTTTGAAATTTGTTTTGTTACTATATATACATGACCTTTTCAAAATGATTTTCACCCTAAGAATACTCATTCTAAATGCTGGGATTATAAACTCTGGGTTTCAGTTTTGTTTTAATAACTCATTATATATATATGTGTATATATATATTTATGTGTGTATACAACTTTTCAAAAATATCAAATACTGTATCCCTATTCACAATCTTTAGGGTCAAACTAGAAAACTTGCATTTTATTTGCTTAAATTAATAAGTACAGCAAAGAAAAATTATTTTATTTCAACAATTTATTTTAATATGACAAAATATTGAAAAGCAAGCTCAAATTTAAATAAAATGGATATTTCTCTCTGCTATTGTTTGGCAGTATGACCATCAGTAAAATAATCAAGGACACAATCAGAAAGAGCCTGATGTGATGGACAGAAAATTCCCACTTGTACTTTATTAGTTCCCTGCCATTCTTGAACTAGTAATAATTTTTTTAAAAAGTTTTCTCATAATACAAATTGAATATTTCACAGGTTAAATGTGATTATTTGCTTTATTTTATAATTGGCCTCATAATTCAAATTCCATAGGTAATTTGTGATATTTTAGAGTTATGAGAATATCATACTCATGAAAGAAATATAATAATCATCCTTAATTACATCGATATTCTATAATAGTAGTGTTAAATCAGTTAGAAGTACATGGTTTCTTTTGACTACAAGAACCCTAAATAAACACACGTAATTTCTAAATTCACATATATCACAACTGAGGATTATTATTTTGGAAGCTAATTTTGTGTCTGTGTTGTCAATAATAGTTAAGCCCTAAAAGCCTGGGAAGTTTACCATATTTGATGAATATGGAAAACTGATTCAGTATTACCTAATAAATTTCAGGAGATCCATAGAAAATAATCATTGTTTAAGTGTATCACATTTACACTGATAAACAATTCACATATTTTAGTAGACTTTCATATTTTTATAAAGAAATTTAGCAATTTTGTAAATTTCTAGTTGAAAGCATCCAATCTGCCATGTGAAAACATTGGGATTCCAATATAATTGGTTCCCTAACAAAAATAAGTTAGTTGCATTAATTACATTAGCAAAAGTGAGTAATTTATTAAATATAGTTTTAAAAACATAAATAAAACATGCCTCTTTTTATACCTAATGCATAAATTCAACTAAACAAAGAACACAGCTGATATGATAGGGAGAAACACAATGATGTCAGTCATTAGAAATAGTAGTAATCTTATCATTTCATTTAAGAAGAAACTCTAGCTAGAGAAGTTGAATAAATGACTACTCAAGAACACGAAATTATATTTAGACATTTAGAAAGCTATAATAATGAAGGGTTAATTTCATTTATGTAATTGACAGTTACAAAATTTGAATCTTTTTCCTGTTATAAAGATTTAGAATTTGTGCATATTTGTTTAGCCACCAATGAATTCAGGGAATGGGATAATTTCATCTCCTCCCTGAAAGAAAAAATCTCTTTTACTGCTTCTTTTATGTCATCCCATGTCTGCTTCTAAACTCTGGCAGACATTCATTTCTTCTTGTCAGCATAATTTGGCTTTTATAATGTCCTATGTATGGAATCATGCAATATATAAACTTTCAAACTCACTTATGTCACTCAGAATAATGCCTTTGAAATTCATTCATGCATTTATTATATTCCAGGGAAAGACCAAGCAACCCAGTTTAAGGACATTTGTTATTTTCTAGTCATCATGTATTTATACATATGTATATGTTCACACCAATCCTTCCATGACTAGTAAGAGAAAAAGCAAAAATAGAGGAAGGAACATTAGAATAGATATAATAAGATGTGAGATATAGTGACATAATTTAGAGAGACTCATGATGAATGTGAAAAGGAATATATATATATATTTGTATATAATAGAAATTTTGAAGGTGAGGTTGACAAGACTTACAGAGGTAAAAAGTATCAATTTTTTTATTGTTAATTCTTGTTGGTATGATTTTTTTTCTGGAAAGTTAAGCAACTTTTCAATTTATTGTATCTTTTTCTTCTTATCCAAATTATATTTATTGAGATCAAGTAGCTTTAGATCTTTGCATCTGATCTTGGAGTTATATGTCCAAACTTCCACAAATGATATTTTTTAAATTGAGCCTACCAACATGACCCAAGATCCTCCATCATGCTTTGTTAGTCCCATTTACTCCTTTACTCCCACCCTATCACCTCCACCTCTGGTTGCCTTAATTTTGCAGCCAGATGTTAAAAGTTTATTAATTGCTTGGTTTTGATAGATACTTTCTTGCATTTCTGTAAATTTCACATTTAAGTGAGAACATCCTTTGTCTTTCTCTAATTAGCTTAAAACTACTAAGTAAAAATAAATTGGAATAATTTACAAAAAAGGCATAATAATTGGAATCAGTTCTCAATGCCAAATAGGACACATGCATATAAAGTGTGAAAAATACTTTAATATGTCTTAGTCATGAATTTTCCAATGAAAAACTTTTAATACATTCAAGCACTCATTTACTTTACAACACTTGGAGCGCTAAGCAGAATGCCTTAAATTGCACACTTACAGTATATGTTGTAATGGACAAGAGTCATTTACTTGAATTTATATTCATTTTTTTTATAAAATTTTCTTTTATCTTCTCTAATTTAGATATATCTATAGAACGAATGAAGGTACAGCCTGTAAAGTAAAAATGACAATAGTCTTATTAATATAATTATAATAGTCTATATAAAGGTTTAATGAAAGTGTAATACATCTATATCTATACTCTGTCCAATATTTTGTTCAGGATACTTTTACCAGGCACCTGCTAGTTATTCACATGATTTTTCAAACATTTATTTTATGTGACATATGTTGTCTTGTAATAAAACAGTATCCATAATTTATACACAAATAGAATAACATATCAAGGTCGCCCTTTCCAAAGGTTACTTATACCTACTTAAGTTGTATTTAGAATTCATTATTTATAGAAAGCTCTATATTTAATACTGAGAAAAAATCTTCAGGAATAACCCCAGCTTTTTTATATCAATACTGAATTTTTAGTTTTATTATTGTGATACATGTTACTTAGTAAAAATTAAAGAAGTTATACTATCATATAATATGTCTCCATTACTTTGCAAAACGTTGAGTAAATACATATATAATCATAATAATAAAAAATTAAGATTCATAAGTAAAAACAAAAGATGAAGGACAAAAGCCTTTATAAGGGAATGCTTCTATACAGGGGATATTTTATTTTTATGTTTACTTCTTTTTGTTCTGTTTGTCTGGACCCCACTTGAGAAAAAAGGGAAAATTAATAGGTAGTTCAAAAACAATAGGAAATTAACTCCAATGTCATGTTTTTTTCCTCTGCATTTTAAGGTAGGTCTTTAAAAGTAAGGTAGAAGTGTCACTGTTATAAGAAAAACTAGAAGGAGAGGGATAGGAATAAAAATCAACTAACTTGTCCATGTAAATTTTCAGTTTAATTTTGACAGGTTTCTTTCTATTAGATTTTTGAAACAAAAATACTGTTTATTAATAACCTGAAATTCAGTAGTTTAATATTGCAAACACTTATTTTCTCATAGTTAAAGTGAATAAGCTACAAAAAATGTTTGAGTTATCTCATTTTGGCTTTGATGGAGAGCTGTGCTTCAAGTACATACGTTAAATTTAGGTTCAGCCTGTGGATGGCATCCATGTATAGGTCTATATTTTTGTATGTCTCTGTTGTATGCTGTCAAGGCATGTTTTCTTCTTGAATAACAGGAGTATAAAGTCAAGGTCAAGATACAAAAGTATATTTATGTTATAATATACATAATACATTGACCAAGACTAACCTTAAGACCAAATCCCATGTTAGAAACATGGGGAAAAATTCATACTGCCATGAATGCTGAAAGCATTCAAAACAGTGTCTTCTGGAAGTAAAATTATATATAATACAGTTTGAAGTGTTTCATGTAGGAAATATAGCATACCATTAAACAGCTCTATGTTGCCTATAGTGAAAATCATAGTCAAAAGTGAAAAGAATAGTTTTCTGAATATTTTGTTCTATTATAAAAATCCTGCTTTAGAAACAAAGTGATGCAACCCAGTAGGTAGAATTTTTGAAAAGGTGCCACAACATGACGCAAAAAATGACTTACCCACAAGCTTTCAAGCACAGTAAAACAAGGATGCAAATTTTCAAGCTTGAGATCTTGTCTGTCATTGATACAATTCTTAAATCTCCAAGTTGAAATTGACTTCTGAAAATGTATGCTAGAACTGGGGTTTATGTTAAACCTTAGTACTAACATATTAAGCACCTTTCTGGATCAAAAGTACTTTCAGTGTATAGGACATACACACAAAATATAATGTGCTTTAGATCTGATTGCCATATTTCTCATAATTCAGCTTCTTAGCAACTCTTTGGAACAAGAACTAGTGGTTTTCAAATCATTGACAGAATGGGATGAACACATCCATTTCAAGGAATGATTTCTGAAATTTGGTGGAAGGGAATAAAAATCAAGTAACAGGGCTTGAAATAGACAGTGTTCATATATATGCCATTAATTTAAATTGGGTAAAGACTGTGATATGGAAATGAAGGCCTCAAATTGAGGGCTAAAATCATAAAAAACAATTAGCTTCAAATAGTTCTTAATTATAGTCAAAGCCAAATCCAAATAAGTTTTTACTTTATTTTTTATGCTTTTATATCCAAAATAGTAAAACATTGAACAATGTGTATAATGAAATCTATTTATTTATAATTGTGTAATGTTTGGATACTCTTATCAAACATTAACACAATGCAGCCACCATGTAATCATCCATACATACTTCACCACCACAGAATATTGAGTTTTCTTCCCACTTAGTTCTTATCCATCTTCCACCATATATAACACCTTTTTAGTTTAATTTTGACAGGTTTCTATTAGATTTTTGAAACAAAAATACTGCTTATTAATAACCTGAAATTCAGTAGTTTAATATTGCAAACACTTATTTTCATAAGTGCTTCATAAATGTATTCAGTCTTCAAGAACTAATTTTTAAGACTTTTTTCTTTTTAGCTTACTCTTACACATAATATAAACAGGTGACTCAAGCACAATATTTCCTTTTTTATGTGACAAATGCATTTTTTAAGAATTTATTTGAATTTTAAGTAAAAGTAAACAAAATGTTATGGGAAACTAGGAAAATTATATTTTAGTATAATTTGCTAGTGGCTCTTTGCTCAATTTATACTAACAAGACTCACAATTTGTACTAGATTTTTAACTTCCAGAAACTTCTACTTCTTTCAATATAAAGAAAGACCTGTAGCTGGACCATGTTCATATTGGCCAGAGACACTGTGATATTCTATGAGAACCTGTCAACATTTATACAGATAGATGAAACAACAGATCCATGCCAGGTAAAGTACCACAGTATTCAGTCTTTGTAAATTCACACAAGACCATGATAGTGCTAAGCTCCATTGACAGAGATGTCACTAACTCCTCTGTGAGTCTCTCAGGGCTCACCTTTACCAGTGAGGTGGAAGAACAACAGCCAGAAGAAATCCCACATAGCGTAGCTTAGTTCTAAAGATAATAATGGATAGAAAAAAAAAGTCCAACAAACTGCAACATGTATCCTCAAGGGAATAATGCAACATAGAGACACAATCAATCTCCAGAATGCACCTTCAAAAACATGAAAGTGTCCTCCTTTTCAGATAATAAGTTTCCAGTTGTGTGAAAAGGAAGTAAAAAGAAAGAGAAAACAATTAACAAATGACCTTAGAAATAAAATTAATAAACTGAAGATAAAAAATAAAGTTCTAAATAAGATAAGAATTGAGTCAGGATTAAAAAAGTAAATATAGGGAATGGAAAATTCATCAGAAATTATGGAAGTACAAAAGAACACATGGAAGACAAAATCACTATCACTGATGATGCAGATATGCAATGAATATGGCCAGACAAGCTAGAAACAAAGTAAAAAATAAATGAAGATCTTTCCATAGTGGTTGAACCAATTTATATTGGTTCTAGAGTAGTGTAAAACTGTTCCTTTTTCTCTGCATCCTTGCCAAGAGTTGTTTCTATCCAATTGACACAAAAATCCTATTTCAAAAGGAAAACTACATTACCAAGTTTACTGTGAAACTATTTACAGTAGCAGGGATATGAAAATAACCAAATGTCCTAAAACAGACAAATGTATCACAAAGACAAGCTCATGATATTATGAATGGAGCTTGGAGGACTCAATGGAAAAATATATATCTAAATCAATACCATACATTTCCAAATAAATGGAATAGCATACATCAATAATCACTTTAAAAGTAAATGGAATTAACAAATCAATTAAAGAGAGCTTATTTGCTGTATTTGGAAACAGAATCAGAAGACAAACATAAATTTCAACAACAAATATAACCTCTACTATGTAAAGGATTTTAAAGTAATCTTTCAGTCAAATGGGAAACTAAAAAAGGCAGGGGTAGCTATACTTATATCAGTATCAGAAAAAAAATAAATTCTAAGTCAAAAAGAAAACAAGAGAAATGAAAGTATAGTATTTAATGATTAAGGAAATTTACATCCAAACCTCATCAATGTACTTACACTACAGAAACACACACCTGACACTCATCAATGTATATACACTAAGTAAAGAAACACCAAAATATATGAGGCAATTACTATCAACTCTAAAAGCAAACATTAGAAAAAGCACATTTGTGGTAGGAGAATTCAAAGAATCTACTCTTGTCAACAAACATCAAAATAAACATGAATATAATTACCCTACATAAATAATAAAACCTCCTGAACCTCAATAATATATACAGGGCACTTCATCCACCAAAAGCAGAATGCACATTTTTCTCAAGTACACATAGGACAATCTTCAGAATAGACCACATTGGAACACAAAAAAGATATATTAACTATTTCAATATGATTTAAATCATACTCGGCATTTCTCAGACCATAAACATATCAAATTATATATCAGTTATCCAAAGAATCAGAAAAATCTTTTAATACCTAAAGGCTGAATGAACAACATACTACTGAAAGACTATTAGGTCAATAAGGAAATTGAACAAAAATAAAAAATTAGCTTCAAAACATATACCAAAACTATAGCATGTACTGAAAACAACACTAAGAGGGAATAGATATCAACATAAGTCCACATTAAAACAATAGGGAATAGGGAATAATAAATAAAACAATAGGGAATAGATATCAACATAAGTCCACATTAAAACAAAAAAACGAACTCAAATAAACTATTTTCTCTTTCAACTTGAGAAATTAGGAAGAGAACAGTGAAAAACAGAAGTAATAACTACCAAACAGAAGCAAATATAAACGAAAAGATAGTCCAAAGAGCAATGAAAACAAAAGTTGGTTGTTTGAAAACACTTTTAAAAATTAGATGTCTAGCAAAGCTCATCAAGAAAATAAGGGAGAAATCTCAAATAAATAGAATCAAACTTGAAAGTGGACAAATCACAACAGAAGTTGCAGAAGTTCAGCAAATTAGGAGGAGAATTAGAGATACTATCTATCTGTATGCTGACAAATGACATAATGAGCTAGAAAATTTCATAGTCTTATACAATCATGAGAATGAATATGGAAGAAATAGAAAGTATGCTTAAAGTAGTTGCAGGAAAGCAAAAAGTGAAGTAGTAACCACTAATATCCAAAAACCAGATGATAGGACCAAATAACTGCTATATATTAATTCTACCAAACTTTCAAAGAGTCATACTCTTCCCAAAAATTCAAAAGAGAAGTAATACTTTCAAGTACTTCTTATGTGGTCCACATTACTCTAAAACCAAAAAAAAAAAAAAAAAAAAAAAAAAAAAAAAAAAAAAAAAAAAAAAAAAAAAAAAAAAAAAAAAAAAAAAAAAAAAAAAAAAAAAAAAAAAAAAAAAAAAAAAAAAAAAAAAAAAAAAAAAAAAAAAAAAAAAAAAAAAAA